>CM032431.1:0-22045 GCA_019049465.1 Dryas iulia moderata | reverse complement strand
CTGTCAAATGTAGTCGTTATTTAGACTTAATTACCATTTTTCAGGAAGAAATTTTAAAAAACAGACAAAGTAATCGAGTAGTGTGTCCTGCTGAGCCGCCATGAGGAAGTTTCATGCGCACGCGCGCGCCCGCCGCCCGCGCCCGCGCACGCCGCCCGCACGCGCCCGCGCACTCTACACACAAGACCACGGAGTCACCAGTAAGTATCTATGTTACTCAAATAATTAGTTACTTAGGAGGAAATTGATAAAGAATTAGAAAGAGTATCAAAATTTAAAACGCAGCGGATTCGAACCCGCATCGAATTCGAATTATTTACTAAGTTTCAGAAAGTTCATTATACTTAAACTTGTTACGCAAACACCACTTATTCACTTATCGATTGGCGATTATACTAATTGACAAGGCTATTAATCATTCTAATTTAAGTAAGAAGATACAATCTGATATATCTATATGCTTAAAGTGTGTGGACATTCTTCCAATTTGAATAAGAATCCAAAAGTAACGCGTGAAGCCATATACTTGACGACTTCGCCACCACCATCTAGACAGGCACAATGCAAGGGCACCGGTCACAACGATATCCATTCACTATGTCATAGTTGCGTACTGCAGAGATCACGCAGCGTACCGCACATGAGCACTTGCCACAGTTTGTTTTAATGATGTTTTGTATCGAGGGAAGAAGAAACATAACTGTGTTTGTTGTATTGTATATATGGGAGGGATAGATTTCTCGTTCGTTTGATCTCATGCTGAGCTCATCGTAACACTTGCAGTGTATATCCCATCTATCCACATTTGGTCAAACGCTGCATCTACCGAGGGGACACCAACAGTAATCTAGTAGTAGCTCTAAAAACATTTTTCTTTTATGAATGTTTTGTTTAATAAGGATGTGAATGCTTATCAGTTGTTGCAACCACTATGTGACAACAATATGTGGCGACGTCATAGTTACTACCGACTACACATGCGGGTTTTTGGCGCATTCTTATTTCTAGCTGTTAGTAATAATGATGTTACTGGAGATCATAACATCTAAATACTATAGATCGCCTCCGAGCAAAAGATCTAATACGTCTAGTCTAATACATCTACTCACAAATTGTAAATAGTAATTGTAACTTGTTATCTTTAAATTGATTGTTGATTGTTTAAATTATACTCGAAGTCCCCAATCAGTCAACACCGACATGTCAAGTTTTTTTGATCAAGTAGGTCTATAAGAGTTTCATTTCTTCAAGTTAACGCAGTCTCACATGCAAACTAAGTGGAGGTGTGTAGTCACGCCTCGTCGGCGGCGGTCGGTGAAAGTGCCCGAAATTTGCTATGCATTTCACACTCGCTGCACCCGCTTGCGCTCTGAGCGCTGAGCGGCGTGCGCTGAGCGGTAAGCGGTGAGTTGTGAGCGACGAGCGGTGAGCGGTGAGCGGTGCCACCCAAATCTCGCTCGCTCGCCAATTAATCTTAAAACTCAAAAATTGCTTCCTTTGTTTATAAAACTGCCTGTGTAAGATCCAAATGACGAATATTCCTTTTCATTTTGTTTCTGTACACATTAATGTTTCTGCGTGCTGAGAACGGTGTTTAACACTTACTATTACGTAAACATATTAGTCATACACTTTTTCTTTACTAAAGTAGAGTGAACGTTTTGCGAGAGATTTAGATGGCCGTTGTTACCAGTTAGAAAAAAAATCTAAACAATATAATGTTATTACTAACATTTAACAACACTTGTATTTATAATTTAATAATAATTTATAATAATAAAAAATTAGGCCAAGAGTACAAAATGTGGAGGTTATAACGGTTTCGCGTTTATCATTGTGTATGCACATACAGACAGGCGCGGCGCGGCGTTGATCCGCGCCGAGTCCTTTACATTGACATATGCCGGCCTGGCTGCCTCACCGAGTAACGCTATACATGAACAAAACAATAATAACATCAGAAATATTGATTATTTCTAAGAGGCTTTTAAAATTGTTTGATACATGTGATCCCACACAAGGTATCCTTGCTTCGTGGGTAGCATGAATATATTACTTAACAGTTTAGAGCTATGGACATTTGATTTACAAACATATAAAAGAACCGTTTTTATTATGTCATGACAGGCGCTGACTACATTCTTATAAAAGAATAAGTCATAAAAGAATAAGGACTGAAGCGCCTCACAAAACAATACTTTACATTGAGAAAGACTTTTATGAAAGCGTATGTAATTTGTTTTACATATGATTGATCTGCGGAGATCACGTTTGCATATTACACGTTATAAATATTATAATTAAATAGGCAGTCACGAGATGGTTCCCCTCGAGGTCGTGCTCTGTGCGCAATGTACGCTGTACACTTGTGTAAATAACACTAATTTGTAGGTATGTAAAGACAAGGCGACGTCCGCCGTGACCGCTTACCGCGTACAAGACGGTCGACTTTGGTTATATTTTTGTTTTGCTTCAAATGCGAGTCTTCACGGCGGAAATGCTTTACATAGCAGTGTGGTTCGGCGGCGGTGCGCTATGGGAGACGACAGCTGCTCGTAACGGGACTACCTTAAAACGCTGCCTTCTTGATTTTTTAATTTAAAGCGATGGTAATCTATAGTAACGACAAATATTATAAATATTTGGTTGGTTCACTACAGTTAATGCCTTAGACCTGATATATATTTTTATCGTGCGGGCCCATCGCGAGCTCCTTCCTCTTTCGATGTATAGTATTATCCAGTACTTCCGTATATTATGCATATATTTTTCAAATAAGTTATAGTAAAAGTATTAGTATTTACTTTGAAAAAGGCATAGTGCGAGTTCGCTGTCCGGTTCGGGGCGAGACGCTCTCACTTGTACAAAGAATTATTTGCGATTCTACTTAATTATAACGTTAGTTCGCGGACGACGGACGGCGCGCGGCGTAACGGCACTGTGGCACTCCACGTGCCCAAATTAGTTACGCGGGAGGGTCAAGTTTGTATCTGTTGCCTACTGAATTATCATTTGCTGTAACGCATATATTAAAAAAAATTTAGGGTAGATTCTTTTTCATATCTTAACGTGACCTTCGTGACGTTTAATTTTTTAAACACATGATTATTTACCTTTGTACATAAAAACATGATGTATATACGTGCATATGCACAGGACAACAGCAGCTTCAGAGCTCAAACGAGCTTCATTGAAACTGAAGGCCAGCAGCCATTGTGATGCATACAGACAGCACGTCCATTGTGTGTCAGAATATTGAATTCACATAGACAAATATGGATCTCTGTTGAAATCACTCGCGCACTACAAGGTCTTCCTCGTAGTTCCTTCCACTACGTTACACTCGTACACTGAGATCTCGGTACCTTGGTAACAGGTGGCACTACATCCCCCTCGCACAGTGCACAGTGCAGACGTATAGTGATTTTATTGCTATATATTATTTACTTTGAGATGATTTACTACTTCAACAAAGGTAAATAGTAAAAGGGAGCAAAAATATTAATATTATATGTACTGTTATATGTAGTACTGTAAAATAACAGTTATAAAAAATACATTTAACTGCTAAAGTACCAGTTAAGTAGCGCAACAGGAACGTTAAGGGAGCGTTGGTCATCCTGGACAGACCGCTCGGAGTAGCGCGCGGGAGCAACCAAGTGACACAAAACTTATCGCCCCTGGCCGAGTCTTCGAGCGAAGTGAAATAAACTCGTCGGCGAAACGAGTCCAATAAATTACATAAATGTATTTTTTCAGGTGAAACTAAAACTTTTTCCAAACGTAACTGATCTTCAGTAGGTTCTATTTTACGATAGGGCTACAACATGACTGTGTTTGATGATGTACAACTGTATAAATGGTCTCTGTTTGTCTGTTGCAGACGGCGTGGGCGCGTGTCCGCTGTACGACGACCACTCCACTGCGAGCAGGTAACGTCACGTCGAGTATGGTAACGAAAATGGTCACAGTACATACTATATTACTCACATAACAACATGATTGATTTTGAAAAACGTATAAAAAATAAATTTCAGACAATTGCCAGCTGCGGTCGAAATTTTTATTCGTTTATTATAACTTATTTTAATTTTTAGGCTTAGTGGTCGAAGAGTTTGGACGGTTTTTCAAGAAGTGTGGGCTCGAATCTTGAATGCGTTTAAATTTTTTAAATTTCTGTAAGTCTTTAATAGTGCGTTAAGATACCTTTCAGTCGTGGCGCAGTGGTAAAATTGTGTGATTAAACGACTGGTTGTGGGTTCGGGTCTCACTCGAGGAGTGGAAACATTTAATATTTTCATTTCCTTCGTTCTGGTATCCACAAAGCCAGAGTCAAAGCGCGGCGGTAAGTTCCACCACTTAACATGCAATGCCTCCGAATTCGGCGGAAAGCGGGGAAAGGAGTGTCTTAACATTAGGTTCCCTCTGTCTATCTCGCTATGTGTGGGATACGGCGCGAAGTAAAAAAAAAGATACTTTAAACGCATCAATGATATTTTGTAAATTATTTGGTAACAATTGACTTCTGTTATATGTATTGTTTACTATTTAAATAATTATTTTTTGCATCGAGTTCTTCGGAGTTTTGGGCTACCCCGTTGCGTGCAGAATACAGCGTGAAGTCAAAAAAAAACAAAGACTAGTTAGCAAGTAAAGCGAGCCCTGTAGGATACTTATTCACCTGTCTGTGCAGGTGCTGGCGGGCGGCGGGCGGTGCGGGCGGGCGCTGGGGGCGGGCGGCGCGCTGTGGGAGGACGCGGCGTTCCCGCCGGGCGCCGCACGCCGCGCGCGCTGGGCGAGGCCGCACGTACGTACACACGCACCTGCCCCTACCCCTGTACTCAGTGTCATGTATGCCGAGAGACACCTTCCGACGACTAGTAACGTCTGCCCGAAAGTGCCCGAAACTGACGATGTACTTATATTGTTTTCATTCTTTTCTGTTATAAAATTAAACAAAGCGCTAAATATTCGATACGTAAAATTTGTATATAAGTATATCATAATGACACTCGGGAGGTCCAGATACACTTGGGAACCTCACGTCACGGAGATGAAGATGCCGGTGAATGTGTGGCATTACGGGCTGACCGCATGTTTGACACATTTTTATCCGAGGTAGTCTTAGTGTCGCCTGACATGGTATGACCGAGTTGCACGCCGGCCTGTGTCGATGGCTGATCACCGTGAAACAGGATATGAGAGCCAATGGGAATTACCACAGTAGATGCCAAGACCATGCAAAGTAGAGGATTGTAAGTAGTAAGACAGACCCTGGCTAAAACTGGGATAGTTGCCAGAAAGAAAAGGAAGGTATATCATAGTCATAAAATCTACGCAAACAAAGTTGCGAGCAGCCGCTAGTTGATAATTTAACAACGCTCCTACGAATGAAAGGAGCTGGAACCTTCTACTAGCGCGCGCCGGTCGGGGTGCCTTCACGTTCTATGTGACCCACATTCAGCGAACGTGCGTATTGTTTTATATTATCTAACAGCGCACAATCTCGACGATGAACTAGTCTTAACATAGTTTCATTTAATTCACAGAAATAAATAAAATAAAGTAGGTACGTGTGTTGTTGACATATAATATGTATACATGGAGTGCTCGTATCATTAATGAGCTCCATTTTAAAGTATACCTGCAAAGCTTACTATCTACTGATGACTTTACAACTAAACAAGCAAAGTAGTTAACGATTCACCTCATGTTAAATGATTACCGCCGCTATCAGGTAGTGCGCTTTCAGCACCAGAGAAACCATTAATAATTAATGGATTTTCTTCAGGAGCCTGTGGACTCGCTTCTTAAATATTGCTATGAAACTGCGGCAACACACGTTTGATGGAAGTTGGTTCCACTCCATGTCTGTTAAAAAAATAACAACATTCCATTGTTACAACATTTACGTCGCTCGCCGGAGTCGCGGGTCGCGTCCCCGAGCTCTCGAGCACTGCTCTCGTTGCCGACGTAACGGCTCTTGGCCGTCTGATGTTTTTGCTCGTGGCTTATCACTTCTTTTTAGTTAGTCTTATAATGGCGTCCGCTTCTATAAACTTTATTTATTACTTATAAATAAATATGAGTCTGAAGGCAAGTGTGCGTCGTATGCCGTGCTGCTTTGCTTTATATTTAAGCAAACGAAGTGAAAAATTGAATATTCAACAACTAGGTATGTGTATATATTACGTTCTGATGTCATACGATGATTATTCTGAATGCAATTACTTAAATTAACATAATAAGAGCTATACTACGTTTAAATAGTTTAGCTCTACCCTCACCTACATGTAAATTCTACACTTTTTCATAATATACACGATGGATTTAAAGGAGAGATCTAAAAACTATGCATTGTGTAACAGTATGCGCGCTGTATTACCGTTACACAGACCAAATTAATATTTCTTTTATTAAACGTCCATTCCTTTGGAGGCAACGAGAAGTCCTCCTTAAATCCATGCAAATATCGGTCGCATCGTCGTGCTCTGTTAATTATATTAACACATGACATTACATCGAAACTTGTGAAGTCTAAGAACTGGCTACGCAGGCTCACACTCTGCGTGCAGCGCACCGCACTCCCGCAGCTACCCGCTTGTGTGGAGGCGCGAGTAACGATGGGAACGGAGCCCGTCACTACGCGAGTAGGCTTCTAGCGCGGCGACGCGGTGACGCCCGGACGCGGTCACGCGGTCACGCGCGCTATTGTTTGCGCTAATTTTGTCACTATATTTATAAACGATGCCTTTTTGATCACTTCCGAATATTGTATTATAATTGCGAGACAATCGATGAATAGTCATTTTGTTACATTATATGTCACTACAGTTTTAGAAGATGGGCTTTAAACAAAAAGATGACCTGTTGTTACTAGTATTGAGCATATTTAAAAGTTAAATATGATCAACGTCTTTCATATTTTTGTAAGTATTACCTGATCACTAGTGAAGTAATCTTAAATGTAAACAATTAAAAATCTAACTACATCAATTGTTTACGAAACGGACTTCACTTAATTATATTTAAATTAAGTGAATTATAATACCTTCGAAGCGTCAGGTACTAAAGAATACCATAACAAAAGAGATGAAATATCTCGTGAACAAAAAGTTGCCGACTACGACATGTATGTTGCGATAATAAAGTTTATTTTTGATTACAACATTTTTATTCATTGCTGAAATGGAACAAATAAAACTCGATGCAGTACGTACTCGAATACGGATTCGACATCGCGTCGCCCTCGTCAGCGCCGCCAGTACTGCGCGCATTGTCGCGGCGCGTGGGAACCGGCACGGTTCCCAGCGCGCCTCACTCTACACTACATTGTTTGTACTATTTTGTTTCCGATGTACATCTACTTACAAGTGTTTTTGTACGACTGCGCTTTCAGGAGCTGAGCGTGTGCCCGCGCTTCCTCGGCGATGCCGCGGTGGACGCGCGCGGGGACGAGCGGGACGGGGGCGGGGACGGGGACGGCGCGGACGCGGACGGGGACGAGGCGGCGGTGGACGAGGACGAGGCGCTGCGGGCGGTGCGCGGGGCGGCGGCGGCGGGCGCGGCGTGGGCGGGGCGGCGCGCACGTGCGCGACGCCGCCGCCGCGCTGGCGCTGACGCCGCGGCTGCTGGCGCGCGCCGCACCGCCGCAGAGCTTCCGCACCGGATACTGCGGACGCTTCACGTGAGCACCGAGCACTGCTTTTTAACTTTTATTTATATAATGATAAAAATCACTGTGAAAACATTATACGTCAATTATCCCCGGCAGATTCCGCTTCTGGGTGTTTGGCACCTGGCGCGAGGTGGAGGTCGACGACCGGCTGCCCGTGCCCGCCGCCCACGCCGCCCCACACGCCGCCCACGCCGCCCACGCCGCCCCACACGCCGCCCTCGGCGACGACTACACGCTGGCGCTGCTGGAGAAGGCCTACGCTAAGTAAGACCTCTATTGTTCGTCTCTTTATTTATCATATCGGTATTTTTCTTGGATATAATTGTATTTGTACAATTAACATAGTACTATTTTCCTTTATTTTACATATTACTTACTTATTAAATGACAGATACATTTATAAAAATTTATATAAATATTAAAAAAATAAATTCCACAGAAGATTCTGGCTACAGACATGATCTGTACAAGTATATGCATATTTCTATTGATGAAAACAGTCGGAAATAATATTTCAGATAGATTCACCAAGTCGGTGGCACGCGCGATTATATATACTACTAGCGGCCCGCTCGCGGCTTCGCCGCGTGAATTACATGACTCCTTCATTATATTGCAACCTTCGGGGGTAGGTTTTTAAAAAATAAAGTAGCCCATGTTTAAGCTTAAATTATCAACTATATTTATGCCAAAATTCATTACAATCGGTCAAGCGGTTTAGATTTTTTATATAAACTTTCATCCCCTATTTTAACCCTTTAGCGGTTGATTTTTAAAAAATAAGTAGCCTATGTTAGTCCCAGTATTTTTTTCTACTTTCATTCTAAATTTCATCCAAATCGGACAGGTAGATTAGCCGTGAAAGCGGGACAGACAAACACACAGACATTCGCATTTATAATATAAGTATGGATTGTTTAATTTGTAATTAGGTATTGTCTTAACTAACTTTTTTTTAATAATTAGTACAAGTGAATGGTTTTATTATTTACTACTATTTAATATTAATATGGGACGACAGACTGCACGGCGGCTACGCGGCGCTGCGCGGCTTCACTGCGGCGCGCGCCCTGCAGGATCTCACGGGCGCCGTCGTGCAGAGCTTCGCGCCGCCCCGCCAGCCGCGCGCCGCCCTGCTGCACGTGCTGCGCGCCGCCCTGCCGCGCGCCACGCTGCTGCTGGCCGCCCCCGCCGCCCACGCCGCCCCCGCCTGCCGCCGCCTGCGTCACCGCCGCCGCGCGCGCTCCCGACGGCGCCGTGCTGCTGCGCCTGCGCGCGCCCGCCGCCCCCGCCGCCCCCGCCGCCGCCGAGTGGCTGCCCTTCGACGAGTTCGCGCGCGGCTACGGGCGCCTGGAGCTCGTGCACGTGGGGCCGGACGACTGGCTGGCGGAGCCGGCGCTGCGCGCGCGCCGCCCCTGGCGCGCCGTGCTGGCGCGGCGGCGCTGGCGGCGCGGCTACAACGCGGGCGGGCCGCCGGGCGCCGCCACCGCGCACTGCAACCCGCAGTTCCGCGTGCAGGTGGGCGGGCGCCGCGCGCGCGCACGTCGTGGTGTCCGTCACGCAGGAGTACGCGCCGGGGCGCGCCGGCCGCCTGCTGGGCGTGGGGTTCGCGGTGTACGCGGCGGGGGCGGGCGGCGCGGCGGGGGCGGGCGGGCGCGCGCTGGAGGGCTCGCACTGGTGCCGCGCGCGCGAGGTGGCGACGTTCTTCACGCTGGCGGCGGGGCAGTACGTGGTGGTGGCGCACGCGTCGCGCCCGCACGCGGAGGCCGCCTTCCTGCTGCGCATCCTCGCCGACGAGCACATCGACGTGTGGTAACGACGCCTCCTGCGCTCTAGTAGCTGCATTACTGCTTAAACTATTTTCTTTTAAATTTCAAAATGCACATTTAGACCCGTGTACTCTCTGTTCGTAGGGAAGTGAACGACGACAACGTGATCATCCACGACATCGCGTCGGAGTGCGAGGCGGACGCGGCGGGGGCGGCGGCGGGGGCGGGCGCGGCGTCGTGGGCGGCGGCGCTGCGCGGCGTGCGGCCGGACGCCGAGCTGGACGCGCGCGCGCTGCAGGCGCTGCTGCGGCGCGTGTGGCGGCGCGTGCTGCCGGCGCGGCCCGGCCTGGAGCTGTGCCGCGCGCTGGTGGCGCTGCACGACCCCGGCGTGTCGGGGCGGCTGGCGGCGCGCGCGCTGCCCGCCCTGCTGGCGCGCCTGGCGCTGTGGCGCGCCGCCCTGGCGCCGCTCGCGCCGCCCTGCGCGCGCGCGCCCTCCGCCTACCGCCTGCGCGCGCTGCTGCGGCGTGCGGCGTGTCCGCCTCCAACAAGGTGCTGGAGTGCCTCGTGCTGCGCTACGCGCGCGGCGCCCGCCTGCCGCCCGCCGCCTGCGTGCTGGCGCTGGCGCGGCTGCACCTCGCGCACGGTACGCCCCGCCCGCCCACACTCCCGACTCACACGTACACCTCTAGAGATACACTTGTCGCCTTGTTCTGTTGCAGAGCGCTACCGCAGTCTCGAAGCCAAACTCAAGTCCAATCCTCTCTCGCTGGAAGAGGTGAGTTACCGCCCGCCCTCGCGCCCGCCCTCGCGCCCGCCCTCGCGCCCGCCCTCGCGCCTCGTCTCACGCTCACACGCACGTTGTGTTCGCAGATGATCCTGATGACTATCTACTCGTGACGCCGCCGCTCCCCGCTCACCGCTCGTCGCTCGTCGCTCCCCGCTCACCGCTCACCGCTCGTCGCTCCCCGCTCGTCGCTCGTCGCTCCCCGCTCACCGCTCACCGCTCACCGCTCGTCGCTCCCCGCTCGTCGCTCTCCGCTCGACGGTGTAACTGTGTGTAACTGTATTTGCGAAGGACCAAAGAGCCGTCTCCCGGCGCCCCTCAGACGACGACCGCGCTACTACTTGAGTGTGCAATAATTACAATATCATTTAATAATGTTAAATTATGCTAACAATTGTGATTTAAAAATATTTCCCAATCATAATTTATCTTAAAATCTTAAATATAATAGTAGTTCTCGAATGTGATATGTAAATACTACTTACCAAAAATAATTTATTGTGTTACGAGTGCGACGCGCCGACTTGGCCGCCGCTCTCTCTCTCTGTCTCTCTCCCTGAAGAGGAACTGTTATTAACAAATTTATAAAACCAAATAAATATCTTGTTGATGCTCAATATATTTACATGTTACTTTGTTTAAAACATAGATGTCTTTAATATGATCACTTGTTATTTAATTGTAAAAAGATTATATTATTAAGATAAAAAAAAAGATTATACAAAATATTTAATAAATTATTTTTAATTCGCTCTTTATTTTACTTGTTCCTTGGAAGTGAGAGTATAAGCTTCACGCTTAGAGCTTCGCTACGCTTAACTCAATAGCTGAAGCTCTTACTGGTCAAAAGTGTGTTTCGTTGTATTTTAACTCTTCCTGGACTATTTGTAGTAGACCTCTGAAATTTGGCAGAGATATCGAGCAGTGTCTTTTGTGCTGTGAGGTTTTCTGGTGACAATTGTAATTGTAGTTTTTGAATAAATGGTAATTAAAGGGTCAAAAAGTGCCCATAGACTTAGGCTGTGGAACGTTTTGAAATCGCACGCGCGCCCTCTTATCATCACTTCATCTAGCTGCGCGAGCAAATAAATTTGAAAATATCGAACATTCAATATACTTTTTCTCACTGCTACTTTAAGTTAATTAGCATTAAATATGCACTTCGCTTAGCTTTTCCCGCCCTCAGAGCAAAGAGGCGGTTCCTAGTACTCTTACTTCCAAGTTCACTACTGCTCAAATTTAATCTCAAATATTAAAATCAATGAAGACGTTGATTATATCGCAATAGCCACGACCGGCTTACTATTATATAACAGTTGAAAGGCTAATTGATCTAACCACCATTTTTTTGAGACATTCGAGTTATATACATACGTATTTGAAATCAGCTGATTTTTCCGCATCTATTGAACTTAGTTTCATAATGTACCGATATCATGAACTAATTCAATATTTTTTTTTAGCTTATTCCCTTAGAACAATTTGTCATCAAAATAATAAGCTGTGCCACTATTTTATGTTATTGATGAAAGGCAAAATATAAAGGATAAATGGCTAAGTCGCTTAATAAAAATAAGACCGCTATGATCATGTAACGAGTTGACTCATTTCGATATGTTTAATACACTGTGAAACCTGGAGAATAATTCATTTTACCTCTTATTTAATATGCACTTTTTTTTTGATTTGCTCTGCCTTGCTACAAACTGTTTGTAAAATCTTGTCGTTTTAGATCTTTTTGCCTTACGCAATACTAATACAAAAATAATTCATAGCAGAAAAAATCAATCAATATTTGGTGTAAATATCATCGATGTCCGTTCAGTAGTTGCCAAAATGTTTTTTTTTTCTAAAACATGAAACTAAGCTGCTCTCCTCATCTCCTGTAATGTTTATAGAATGGCGTTTAGAATAAATAGTCTTTCAATCGTCCATATTACTGTTTGGCATTATAATGCTAAATAAAAATCATTTTATTACATTATTAGTCATTATTTAATAAAACAATTTTTAATAGTTAACAAAAATTAATTAAAATAAATTATTTGTTCTCACGAGTGACAGCTCTGAGTCAACTGTCAAACATGTCGTTAACATTTTGTTTAATCTATTGTGATCATTGTGATGGAGCAACATTGACAGATGTTCCAAGTGTAAGTTGTATGTGACTTCAAATGTCAACTTCGTCCGGTGTTCACTTTTGAACTTTTGACTCGAACTATTTACATGAGATATGGAAAGAGTAATCACTCGATAGAAACAACGCGTGTCGAGACAAGATGAACAGTTCAATTGTACTGTTATTTTATATTAGCGTAGTTAGTTTAGCGATATCGTCCTCGGTGAGTCGAGCCGACTATGGTGAAGTTAAGCTGTTCCGGAGTCCGCAGCGGTACAGCGTGGAGTCCACGCTGCTCCTCAACGAGGAGGCGCGCCGCGACAAGGAGGTCAGCCACAAGGTGAAGGCCACGCTCGACGTGCGCCCCGCGTGGAGCGCCGACCACGAGCACCTGCTCCGGTTCGAGGTGAGCCGCAACGTGTCCGCACTGCAGTGCTGCAGCTAACCGAGCTGGTACAAACGGAGCTTAACGACGCCTTGTTTGTTACAGTTAACCTCCCCTCAACTCTACTCGAGAGGAAAACATGTAAATGCTGAGTACGCTCCGTCGCCGTCCGTATGGGACTCTTACTCGCATTCTATCTTTTATGCATATTGGAAACATGGAGTTATTCAGTCTGTGTACTTAGACCCTGACGAGTTACTGGATATTCAAAACTTCAAAAGATCACTTATAAGCTTGTTCCAGGTAGCACATGTTCATTTATTTAAACTTTAAAATGAAACTAATTCTGGTTTTGATTTTCTTTTTGTTTTGGAATTGCTTTATTCATTTTGGATTTATATTGCTGAAACAGTTTATGTCCACAAAATGTATTAAAAATTTAAGCTTAGTACACTGTTAATTTTATTTTCAGTTTCAAGTTGTAGACGGCGAGGGGAATGAAACAGACATTTCAGGGATGTGTAATGTCATGTATGAAACTGCTTCAATGCAGGTTGTCAGGAAGTTTAAGGTGCGTATGATTGAAAGTTTTTTAATTGTTTTTATCTCTACACTAAGGCCTTTAGGATCTAAATTGTGTGTTAGCAAATATTAATCATATTATTACTTTTTTCTTGTCTGAGCACTATGGCAATGGTTGAGTGTCACTGTTTAGCAAATGTACACAGCTAGAGGAGCTGCGGAACACAGTGGTACAGTTGTTGCATACACTTGCAGAGTCAGTGCTGGTCTCCGGAGTGGGTCGTGGAGGAGTTCGGCGACGACAGCGTGCAGTCGCGCCGCCTCGCGCGCTACACGCTGAGCGCCGACCTGCACGCGCTCGACGACGTGTACGCCGAGGAGCTGCACGTGCTCGGGGACGCCGCCCACGACGCGCAGCTGAAGGCGCGCGCCTGGCTGCACCTGCGCCGCGCGCCCGACGCCGCGCCCCCCCCCGCCCCCCCCGCCGCCCCCGCCGCCCTCGCCGCCTCGCTGGACGCCGCCCTGGCCGCGCTGCCGCCCGCCCTAACCGCCGTGTCACTGCGCGCGCCGCCCCCGCCCAACCTGCCCGCCTTGCTGGACCCGCCGGTACGTACGTGACCGCTCACATGGTACTGTTCCAAATTTACTATTTATTACTTACGCAAGTCGTAAATAGTATAGTTAGGAATAGTATACACGTGTATTACGTATTACGAGTACTAACTATAAGAATTCCTTATGTCGAACGATAAAGATATTTCTATTATGTTTCATACAAGAAATTCTGCAGTCATTACTTAATGCCTTATCGTAAATTTTATAAAACAATAACATGCTTATAATATGCTCTCGTAGTTTGAACATTACACAGTAACACACTTTGTTTATTTTATCATTATCTTGTGTTTACATTTAAGAGTAATGAAGTACTACACTGTTATACTTTGAACTTTATTCCAAATTATTAAATAGAAGTTCTGGCGTAATATACATATGTTAAATGTATTTTTTTAGGCATGGTCTATATATATATTGTAACCAAATATTATATTATTACATTATTATGGGAACCAGTCTTAGCGCAAAGGCATAAAAGATTCTTACCTTAGGATAAATTACAACTTTTGAATGTCGTATTTTTTATATTAATAAAGAATCTAGAAAATAAATTTCCAGCTTCTAACTTAAAAAATGACACAACTTCCATACAAATTTTCATGCCTTGTTCAAACAAGCCCTTCGTTGACAATCGTTTTTTGGATTAAAAAGTAGCCTATGTTGATTCTTAGTCTCTAGACTATCTTTACAACAAAATTAATTCAAATCGGTTCAGCGAATGTTTAGATGTAATACTATATGTTTTCTGCCGGGCTACCTAACACTTAACTTTTTCGCATTTTACCGAAAATGTGAACAAAAAAAAAGGAAACTTCAAATTGATACAACTGAAAAACTAGTTGTGCACGATTTTACTCAAGACGTGTGTACGCGCCATATTCAAGGTCCGCCAAATCGCGCCTTTGAACCGTTGCTTGATGCTTAAAGGTCAAAGTCATTTCATTAATCAGACTGTGACGGTCGGATCCGGTCGGACTGATGCCGGATTGCAACCCCTACGTGATACATTAACGGCGCGCTCTTGTGACAGGCTGAGGCGGAGGAGCTGACGGCGGCGCTGCGCGAGGCGGCGGCGCTGGGCGGCGCGGGGGCGGGCGGCGGCGGCGGGCTGCGGGACGCGCGCGCCGCCCTGCGCCTGCACGCCGCCCTGCGCCGCCCTACGCCCGCCGCCCTCGCCGCGCTCGCCGCGCTGCTGCACGACGCCGCCGACCCCGCGCTCGTGTGAGTCCCACTTGTACTCTCTAGTTATATTCTTGTTGTCATTATTGATATTGGGGAAATGCGAATCCTCTCGATATTCTAATAAAATCTGTTTTATGTCCACGTGGTGTTTTTTGTGTGCTTAATGAAACGAATATTTATTTCCAAGGTCCGTTTATTAGTTTCTTATAAGAACCGTATCTCGCTCGCGTGCAATAAAAATTCAAATTCAATTCAAATTCAAAATATCTTTATTCAAATAGACTTTTGAAAGCACTTTTGAATCGTCAAATGTACATAAAGCTACCACCGACTCGGAAGGCAGTTCTGCTGAGAAGAGCCGGCCAGAAACTCAACAGTTGCTCTTTTCAAATATATAAATTACAATTTTATTATTTGATACAATGGTAGCTAACCGGCATTGGACTTATTCAGATTAATCCCACACATTTTTATCCTTTAAATACTCTTCTACAGAGTAATAAGCTTTACTTATTAAAGTATTTTTTAGAAAGATTTTGAATTTCTCTAGTGGTAAATCTAAAACAAGCTGTGGAATTTTATTATATATGCGTATACTCCGACCCATAAAAGATTTATTTACCTTTTGAAGACGATAACGTGGCGTTACAAGATTATTTTTATTTCTTGTTCCTATAGTATGTATGTCACTGTTTTTAGCAAAGCACAGAACATGTTGTCGGATAAATAAAATATTATAGTATATATACTGTGAGGCGACTGTAAGTATACCTATGTCTTTAAAAACATCTCGCAAAGAATCTCTGGCTCTTATATTATAAATGGATCTTACGGCTCTTTTTTGAAGAATAAATATTGAATTAATTTCTACAGCACTTCCCCATAATAGCATTCCATAAGATAAAATGCTATGAAAATAACTAAAATAAACAAGACGGGCAGTGTCAATGTCTGTCATTTGTCTTACTTTTTTAATCGCGAACGCGGCAGAGCTGAGTTTATCTGCAAGTGTTTTAAGGTGAGAATTCCACTGGAGTTTACGATCAATATTTATGCCTAAGAAAACTGTTTCCTCTGCCATGGGGAGTGTTTCCCCTTTAATTGTTAAATTAAAATCTCGCCTTCTAACATTGGGCAGAGTAAATTCGAGACATTTAGTTTTTTTGGCATTTAACATAAGATTATTAACGTCAAACCAACGAAGAATTTGCGACAGTGCACTATTCACTTCGTCATAGTTTATTTGGTTTTGTCAACTTTGAACACCAAAGAGGTATCATCTGCAAACAGCACAATATCACATAAGTTCTTCGCATAAAAAGGTAAGTCGTTAATATACAGCAAAAATAAAAGAGGACCAAGGATAGATCCCTGTGGAACGCCCATCCTTAGGGGAGATCCAGACGATTTAACATTCCCTATATTTACCTTCTGGATTCTCTGATCTAAATAAGAGGCAATAAGATCAAGGGCGGCATCCTGAATACCATAATGATGTAGTTTTAGCAATAAAGTTTCGTGGTCTACACAATCAAACGCCTTGGATAGGTCGCAAAAGACTCCAATAGCATTTTGCGACTTCTCCCAAGCATCATAAATGTGTTTCAGAAGTGCAACACCCGCGTCTGTAGTGGATTTGCCTTTGGTGAAGCCATATTGTTCACTATGAAGCGAGTTATTTTTATTAAAAAAAGTATTAAGCTGATTAAATATTAATTTTTCAAATATTTTACTTAATGATGGTAATATAGATATTGGTCTATAGTTTCCAGGATCAAGTCTATCTCCGCTTTTATAAAGCGGTACTATTTTACTACATTTCATTAAGTCTGGAAAAATGCCAGATTCTATACATTTATTGAAAAGACAAGCAAGATGCGGGGCAATGCTATATATAATAGTACTAAGCACATTAACAGATATGTCCCACAGATCACCAGTTTTTTTCAAATTAAGACTTTTAAGAGTTTTCACAATTTCATCTGGTGATACGGGTGAAAAAGCAAATTGATAATTACAGTTATCTACATTTTTCTTTAATATACATATTGCTTCTGAAGGAGATGATGGCAGTGAACGCGTTACTTTAATTGGTATTTGTGAAAAGTAACTTTCAAACGCATTAGCCACTTCTAAGTCGGAACTTGTAATTAAATTGTTAATTTTTAATTTAATAGATTCACTGTCAGCTCTAAATCTCCCTGTTGCGGTTGTGATAACATCCCATGTAGCTTTAATCTTATTTTCAGATTTTAAAATTTTATTCCTTACATAAATAGACTTGGCCTGGATACATACATTTTTAAATATTTTGGAATACTTTCTAACCTTAGATAGGAATACCGGATCGTGATTCCATTGCCTCATATTATACAATTCGTACATTTTATCTCTGCTTCGGTATATACCAACAGTTGCCCAATCACTAAATCTTAACTTCAAATTTTTATACACGTTTTTTACTTTAAAAATGCTGTCAAACTCTGTAGACATTAATTTAAAAACGTTACTGTACAATACGTTTGGATTTACTTCAGACATGTCTACATAAGAAATTTTTTTCGCTATACTACATGTGAAATTATTTAATTTTTGACGTGTAATTGGTCTAATTGTTATGGCTTTTCGTTCTTTCACAATTTTATCGATTATTGTAAATTTTTGACCACAATGATCTGAGCTTAGATTGTTTATAATCAATTTTTCAAAAATCTCACAGTGACAGAAAACATTATCTATGCAAATCGCTGATATATTGGTTATACGAGTCGGCTCTGAGAAGATATTAATCAGGTTAAATGACTTAAATAAATTAAGGAGACGGAGACTATACGTTGTTACTTGTAGTATATCTATATTAAAGTCACCGCACACTATTATGGATTTATTGTTCGAACTAATACTACTAAGAACATCCTCCATTTTCTCCTCAAATATATCAAAGCTACCTGAGGGGGGTCGGTACACGCATATAATAATATATCGATCAAGTTCAATGCAAGACAGTTCTATAGTGCGTTCGTCGGAGAGAGCCACTAAGTCGCGTCGCGATTTACAACGTATGTCATTTCTTACTAATATAAGCGAGCCGCCGCGAATGGCCTTCACTCTGACGAACGAACTTAACAATTTATAATTTTCTATATTTACTATATTATTTTGTTTCGACAACCAGTGCTCAGTAATGCACATAATACCAACATTGAATTTTTCCAAAAATAATTCTAGTTCCAGTTCTTTGCCTCCTAGGCCTTGTATATTTTGATGTACAATGTTAAGTCTATACGGCCTAGGCATTGTCTTATTGCTTAGTTTAAACTGGAACTTTCAATGTTATTATTAAGTAATAAAAGCTTAAGTATTTAGCCTTTCTTTTATTTTCTAGTACATATAGTCTCTTCTATACAGTGGATGGGTCCACAGTGCAAACTCACGCACAACATAAATAAGTTGTAGGGAAGCGAATAAGAATTTCGACGCGGGTGGTAGTAGAATATATAGGACTCTGACGGGCTAGTCTAAGTCTAGTATTAAGAGCGCTCGGTCGGCCTCGACGAGGCGCGGATTCGACTTTCTATAAATGTTTGATTTGTGTGTGGTTGACGCTACTGACGTATGACGTACGACGTGTGGTCGCAGCGACACGGCGTGCGCGGCGCTCGGGCGCTCCCCGGCCGCGGCGGCGCACGCGCTGGCGGCGCGCTTCCTGCGCCTGCGCGGCGGCGACGTGGCGGCGCGCCCCGCCCTCGCCTACCTGCGCGCGCTGGCGCTGTCGCCGCGCGCGCCGCCCGCCGCGCTCGACGCCGCCCACCACGCCGCCCACGACGCCGCCCACGACGCCGCCCTGGCGGACGCGGCGCTGCTGGCGAGCGCGCACCCCTCCCGCCTCGACCACCTGACGGCGTCTCTGGCTCGCTGCAAGGTATTTTTTTAGATACATATGCACGCTTACAGTTACTTCGTAATGACCATAATCATATTTCTCGTTTTCTGCAAATGTATCCAACGTTATACTAAAAATGAGAAAAAAAATAATAATATGATATAAGTATTTTGTAATACTATCATTTGAGTTTAGTTTAGTTACACAAAAAGACATTTAAATAAGTGTTCCTAAGTGTAGAATAACACTTTAAAAATGTTTAAAAGTAGTTACACAAGTTAGCTTTTGTCTTAGATGACTAAATTGTCACTTTTATATTGGAAAACAGGAACTGCTGAGTTTCTTGAAGACTCTTCTTGTTGAAATCTTCAATTAAGCTTTATTTTACCACTGCTATTTTTACCACTGCTATATACATGCTTTGTAAGTTATACAAAGTATTTTTAAGACAAAGATTTTGGTTGGTATTAGTGTACGCCTCTGTTATAAAGTATTGATTGATAGACTTAAGTAACCAGGTACTAACTCATGTAATGACATGAGTGCGCGTGAGGTTAGTTTGCTTGTCGTGCACTAACTGACGAATCTAACACGACGATACATAACTCTTGTACTCTTGGCTCGTACAATTAGATTGTCTAATATCAACACTTCTCCAATTCCTGCACTTTTGAGTCGGTGGGAGTTTTAAAAAATACTATAAATGAAAAAGCAATCAAAATATATTTATAGTGATTAATAAATGTCGGTGTTTACAGGACGACGACTGTCGCTGCGTCCGCCTTCACGCGCTCGGGAACCTGCGGCGCGCCGACACCGCCGACCTGCTGCTGGAGCACGCCGCCCTCGCCGCGCCCGCGCCCGCCCTCGCCGCCCTCGACGCGCTCGCCGCCCTGCCCGCCGCCGCCCTGCGCCGCCCCGACCGCCTGCCGCGCCTCGAGCGCCTCGCGCTGGAGCCGCGCGCGCTCGAGCTGCGCGCCGCCGCCCTCGACCTGCTGCTGCGCCTCTCCGCGCCCGCGCCCTTCGCGCTCCCGCGCACGCTGCTCGAGCTGCGCCGCCAGCGCGCGCCGCCCGCCCTGCGCCGCCTCGCCTGGCAGCGCCTGCGCGCGCTCGCGCCGCACCACGCGCCGCTGCGCGACATGCTGCGCATGCTGCCGCTCGAGCTGCGCGCCTGGGACGAGCAGGCCGCGGCCGGCACCTCGTCCGTGCTGCGCCGCGACCTCGCCGCGCCCGCCGCCCTCGCCGGCTGGCGCGCCGTGCTCGAGTCCGTGCAGCTCGAGCGCGGCGGCGCGCTGCGCAGGGGCCGCGTGCGCCTCGTGGCGCTGCCGCCCGCCGCGCCCGACGCGCCCGAGCGCGACCTGCTCGCCGTGGAGCTGTGGACGCGCGGCATGGAGGGCTTCACGGGCGGCGCGCCCGCCGACGCGGAGGGCGAGGCGGAGGAGATGCGCGGCGGGCTGGCGCTGGCGGTGGGCGGCGTGCGGCTGCCGGACGTGACGCTGTTCGCGGGGCAGGGCGAGCTGCTCGGGCACGTGTGGGCGGGCACGGGCAGCGCGCCCACGCCGGTGCTGCGCGCGCTGCGGGCGGCGCGCGAGGCGGGCGGCGCGCGCGCGCTGCTGGGCGGCGCGGCGCTGGTGTACCGGCACAGCGCGGTGCAGGCGCTGGCGCTGGACGCGCAGGCGCAGGTGTCGCTGTGGTCGCGCAGCGCGCGCACGGAGCTGCGGCTGCGCGCGGCGCTGGCGGCGGGCGGGCGCGCGCGCGCGGGGGCGGCGTGGGGCGCGCTGGAGGCGGGCGCCACGCAGGAGGCGGCGCCGCGCCTGCGCGTGGCGGCCGACGTGGACTTCTACGACGGCGTGTCGCTGTGCGTGCGCGCGCACACGGCGGCGTGGGCGCGGCGGCGCGAGGTGCGGCTGCGCGCGGAGGGCGGCGAGGGCGGGCGGGGCGTGCGGCGCGCGCGCGCGTGGCGCTGGGCGGCGTCGGGGCGCACGCTGTCGTTGGGCGCGCCCAACGACGCGACGTGCCGCGCGCTGGGCGCCGCCGACGCCGACGTCGACGTCGACGCGGAGGAGGAGGACGCGGACGACGTCGACGCCGCGTAGTGTCCGCGTCGTCACCACAAAGCTGCTCGACCAAATATTATAGCATTTATTTTGATGGATCTTTTTATATGTCATACAATACCTTGTGTGATCCGACACTTTTAATTTTATGTTATTTTATTATTAAGAGCTATTGCGAGTCACAAAAACAAAAATGAAATACAGACTTCAGTTGAATCGGTCATTTCAAAAAGCTCAAAAGTCAGTAAATTAGAATTTTTCAGGAACCAGTGAAAACTGTTTGAAGTACGAAGGAAGGACTTTTTACTTACCTTTTCATACTTAATTTAATATTTAAGTGAAAACGAATTTAATTTGAGAACAACTGGTTATTAACTAAAACAATGAAAAAACCTAAAAAACTATTGTTGACTTTTGTTGTTTTAACAAGAAATAGGATGAATGATATACATTTTAACCAAAATAATCGTAGTAAAAATATGTTTTTTTTTTACTTATTATTTAAATTACAATACAATAAATTCTTGATTTGTCAGGTTTTAATAACTTTAAGTAGAAGTAACATTGTCATATTCTTTATGATTCTCATGTGGATTATCTTCAGCATTTGCACTTGGTCTCTTTCCTAGAAAAGCAAAGGATGTGTTCATGGTTTTTTTTAATATTAGTATTTACTGTTGGGTGACGTCCTTTGTTATGTGTAGGAAGGACTCTTTGTTTCATTATGCAGTAGACGCATATACATATAGACGGATAAATGCCCAAGGATCCGTCAAGCAGAATTCTGACTTGTATCGCCTCTATTTTATAGGTAATTTCTTAATAAGTGATCGAAGAAATATATCCAGTTTATTTTTTGTTAAAAATAAATAAATTTATTTTTAAACGAATCTTGGTGGAAATTCGCAAAACATTCCTTCTTGCTTCTTATATGTAATAGAAAAATATGTTATGTATTGATATGTACTGTGTGGTTACATAAACCACACACGGGCTACATAAGCCCGATAAAACAAGAGCCAGCCAATGGGCCAATCCTGTTACTTAA
>CM032430.1:15102180-15308078 GCA_019049465.1 Dryas iulia moderata | reverse complement strand
ACTTCTCTATACGACTATTTGTCATTGGTACAACAGACATTTTATGATTATTGTAATTTTGGTTGTTACCAAGTAAAGGAAGCTAATTCCCTGTGTCAGAACTTAACATGTTAATTATGCATTTTTTTATTTGGTATCCACTTGTAAAAGATATTATCAATGCATGTAGCCATACAGTTTAGTATTCCGTTGTGGTTCTAGAATAAATTAGCTAGGTTATATGACTTCGTAACGACCTGATTCAAACTGGTGACTGAGTTTATCAGTACATTTATATTAAAATCACCACATCAACTATAATTTCTTAGATTCCAGGATAAGTTTAACAGTACTACATTGTCTTAAAATAACTTCAAAAAGTTCTTTAACCCAGTGGGATGCCAGGTACACACTTACAACAATGAAATCTCAGCTCGGCACAGGGCCATTTCAATAGTTTGCTCAACAGAGAGGCTCACAATATCTTTTCGTTCTTTAAACTTATGAGATTTTTCTAAAATTATTAAAGAGCCACCGCGAATGGCTTTTTCTCTGCTGAACATACTAACTACTTGGTGATTGTTAAAATTAAAAATGGCCTCGCAGTTTCGAAGCCAGTGCTCTGTAATACAAAGAACATGAATATTATTGCAATTAAGGAATAATTCAGTTTCTAACTCTTTGTTCATCATGCCTTGTATATTTTGATGCACCAAGTTTGTATCACTATCATAACAAATTGCATTTTTTATTACATTATTTTGTCTCATATTATCATCACATAATAAACTGCTAGAGACTGCCTCTATTGTCTTATTATTTAATTTAAATTTATTGGAACGGATTCCAAAGTACAATTAAAATTATGCTGTTCAATAGAAACAGCCGTCTTTGTAGCCAAAGTATTGGCTAAGTTAAAATGTAAAAAATATGATAGCATACTTGCTATCTGTCTTTTATAAAAATAAGATAGGTGTAGCCTATCACATGTCAAGTTATTCATTTTATAATTTATTATGTTATTAATGTCAATTAAATTGAATTTCTTACAATCATCATTTAATGTCACATAGTTACTATTTATTAATATATGCAACATATTATTTAAATTGAATCTAAGGTCATTTTCTTGTGGCAACTTCTTTAAGTAAGGAAATGTGAACATAATATTTTTTTTAACATTTAATTTCATTAAGTGAGAGTGATATTCTTACAGAGTTTTTTTCTTCACATTTCCCCTTCCCCCAGTCAAAATAATTAAAATAGTATTAGGACAATGAGTATTACTAATAACATTATTCATTATTTGGGAGTAAGTAGCTCCAGGCATACAATGATTGAATACTGAGTGTCCCTTACACATGTTATTTAAAATCACACCCATATTTTTCCCCAAGTTGTCACTATATATTTTGACTTTATATTGTATTGGTGTGGGTATGGGTTGTGATTTTACCCCAACAAAGCTGTCAGCTCAGACTTTTGACCTGACAATGTGGGGGAAGCAACTTAAAACAGAAAGTCTGCGCAAGTTCAATGAACTTTATGAAGAATATAAAAGTCTACACTCACTGAAAAAATCTCCGAAATTACCAGAAAAAGAAAATAAAGTATGTGATGAAGATGAAGACGTAATAGACTTTGATAAACTCTATGAATGTCCCTCGACGTCATCTGGATCTTGTCTTCAAGGCTTAGTGATAGACGAGTTGGAGGAGTACCTGAGAAAACCAAGAACTGCCAGCTCGGAAGACATTTTAGATCGGTGGAGGACGCATGAGACAGAGTATCCGATTTTATCGAAAATTGCTCGTGATTTTCTCTCAATACCTGCAACTTCAGTACCTGCTGAGAGGTTATTTTCTAAAGCATCATTAGTAATAAGAAAACATAGAAATAGGTTAAATGATGAGTCAGCCAGATGGTTACTTTATATTAATTGTTGGTCATAAAAATTGATATAAAGTATCATAACCTAATGATAAAGCTGTTGATTAGTGTTGTATTTTATTTTTTTTTCAAATAAATGATAAATCGTAAAACTCTTTTATTACATTTCTTATAAGTTGAGGGTTCAATCTCTTTCTAGACAGATAAGTATTGTTCTTTAAAATACAGTCAAGTTATTGTAATTTATTTGTTTTTTTACATGTTTTAGCAAATGTAAGCTTATAAATCATAAATGTTTATTAAGAAACAGTTACTTCCATGGAAAACGACATATAGGTCAGTTGATTTTTCGAATTTCTTATCAAATCTTCAGTTATTTATTAATCTGATTGATCTTTACTATGGCTATGTTAATTCAAGCTCACAATGTTCCAATTCTAATACGTTTTTCAAGATTTAAAGTAAACTTTAATAAATAGTAATAGACTAATAGGTAATTGCAAGACTTGCAAGACTCTTGCTGCAAGACCAAGACCAAGACCAAGACTGGGAGCGCAAGACCAAGACCAAGACCAAGACCAGGTGTATTGGCGCAAGACCAAGACCAAGACTGGCTAAGTCTCGTCTTGTTCTTGCATTTGGGCAACACTATTGAGAATGAAGCTTGAAGAATTACTGAATGAGTATAATATTTACAAGCAACAGACACTCAACGGCGAGTTTGGAATAACACCACAGTTTTATATGATGTACATAAATCTGATACATTATTATTTCACTTTATCAATAGGCATCCAATCGGGAGATTTTGAATTATTCAAGTATGTGTTGCCAATAATGAAAAACTTATTTTTTATATATGCATTCAACAAAATTATGCTCGCTGGTCATCAATTAAATATTACTCAAATTTGCTGAACGTCACGAATCTTATTCTGATTTGTTAGAGCAATACCTATCAAGAAGGTTGTTTGGGTATTCAAAGAACTAGTAAACGCTTTTCAAAGCAGCCAATTGACTTAGTATTGGAACAAACCATAAAGGCAGATGCCGCAAGAAGACTTACAGGTATTTCATTTTCGAAAAAAAAGCGTTTTTGTTCATTGTAAATTTTTCATTTTATTTTACCTAGTTAATTATGTCTAAAACTTATTTTAATAAAACAAATAAATCTACCACAGAGTTGATTTTTATAATTTATAAATTAAAATTACAAGGTTATTTTCACCATTGTAATATTTATATTACAATTTACAAATTCAATTTCTACACAACAACGATGAGCTCGGAGTCACGATTTAAGATCATCCGTAATAAGTCATGTTTATAAAGAGTTAGATTTACTAAAAGAACAAGATGTTACAGCTGAACTCAACAATCACATTATCAAACATAGTATCAATCAAATACAATCATTAATCGCGACTTTCGATATTTTTATTAACCCATTTGACGTAGGACGTAATAAATAAACCCTTAGTTTCAAGAGAAAAAAACATTCTCCCACCATTGCATATAAAATTAGGGCTAATGAAGCAATTTGTTAAGGCTCTCGACAGAAATGGGCAATGTTTTCAATTTATTTCACAGAAATTTCCTTATTTAAGTAGTGAAAAACTAAAAGCAGGTATCTTTGATGGACCTCAAATACGTCAATTAATGAAAGACACCACTAATTTTGAGAATTCTATGAATGAACTGGAAAGACTAGCGTGGAAATCTTTGGAGCAGTTACACAACATTTTCTAGGAAATAATAAGGCTGACAACTATGAAATATTAGTAGATGAAATGCTACTTTGTTTCAAAGATTTAGGCTGTAATATGAGTATAAAAATACACTATCTCAACAGTAATCTGGATCAATTTCAACATAATTTAGGAGATCTTAGCGAAGAACAAGGAGAACGTTTCCACCAAGACATAAAAACGATGGAGAATAGATACCAAGGAAGGTGGGATATTCATATGATGGCCGACTGTTGCTGGGGAATCATGCGAGATTGCCCAACTCAGTCTCACTCTAGGAAATCACTTAAAAAGCAATTTCTTGATGTTTAATGACAATAAAATATATTTTTTTGGAAAAAGTGTATTTTTTTATCTCGAGAACTAGAGCTGATAGAAAAAAACGGTTAACATTTTCGATATCACCACGTCAGACATACTTCAAATCAGGTCTAAAATCTCCGGCACCAAAATCGTTGTAGGCCTGTGTAATCAGTAGGCATAGTCAAAAAGGCTGCATGTTTTATTTTGGTGCTTAGCGGTCTAATAAGAGTGCTCCTCCGTCAAGCATCTCGTCATCAGACCAGCCTTCCCTGCAGACACCAACAATATCAACACAGATTTCACAATCAGTTGCTCTTGCATCCTTAAGTATAGTTCCACCAGATGTGCGGCCTCTGTTGCTACCATTGTATGACAATCAACGTGACAACGACACTAATGTCATTACTGTGTCTAAACACAGCTTTTATCCAAAAACAAGAAATAATACATGCAAAATAAGCAAAGAGAGCAAAATAAAAAGTAGTAGAAAAGAGAAAACTCGAAATAGCAAAATAAAAAACCAAACCACAGAAGAAACCGTCTTGAAACCATGAAATATCTTCTGATGACGTAATACTGACCACTACTGACAGAGTAGACAGTTACTATGATGACGCTCGATTGCTCGTTGTGTCGTTAATCTTTTTTATGATAAAACAAGGAAAACAAGATAAGTTGCATGCAATGTTTCTTTGGGTGCATCTTATCTAATTTTACCTTTTTTATAATTATCTTGCAAATTGAAAGGATTTCAACTCCAGGATCTAAATCTGTCTGTACATTGTGCAAAAGCTTTCACTTCGTCAGTTCGATGCTAAACAACTAAAGAAGTTTAATAGTAAATTATTATTGAAGACCAACACTGCAACT
The DNA here is from genome assembly GCA_019049465.1 of Dryas iulia moderata. NCBI lineage: Eukaryota > Metazoa > Arthropoda > Insecta > Lepidoptera > Nymphalidae > Dryas > Dryas iulia. Next base: position 15,303,288 of record CM032430.1, on the reverse strand, counting down.
TTTTTAGTTATACTGAATACCAAAAACCACATAGGCATAGATATTAATTATATTCATCTTCAGACATAACTGTATGTAACTGTGTTTCATATTTGCTAATGTCAAGTATGTTAAGAAAAATATTAAGGTTTTTTACAAAAATCGGCGACACACACAATATTAATACGTGAAATAAACATAAACTGATTACACCTGTGACTCGATTACATCGAGTCAATAATTCATTCATGGGACAGTGTATACGCTTTTACAATAGGATCCCAGAAAACGTCCAAGATTTTTCTACATCACAATTTAAAAAAGTTGTGAAAAGACCTTTGTGTGTTACCTAATTCAAGATTTTATAAATGATAACACGCCTTGGGAATTAAATGCTCGCTTCAGGCTATTTCAAAAGTATCACTGTCAACAATAATATGTATAGGTATAACAATTACTTAAAAAAAAGCAAAATTAAAAATTTTGAAAAAACCCACGACGGTTTAATTGTAATTGTAAAAGGATAAAATAACTATAAATCCCCCGCCTAAAAGAATATATGTAACGAGATGATGGGGACGGCTTCGTCGGGGCTGCCAATACTTTAAGTTTGCAAAAACCTTCTCATAGGTTTTCTTGCTTTTAAAACTTGCTTTTTATTTGTCTAAAACCGAAACTACTGCTCCGATTAAAAAGAGTTTTCATCAAAAGATTTATCTTTGCTTGGTGCATATTTTAAGATTTTTCTTTTTTTGTTACGGAGAAAACTCACCAGGGGGCGCTGCACTAAACATTTGTTTATGCAGAGCAAAAACTACTAGTCCAATTTAGATGAAACTTTCAAGGATGGGTTTAGGCTTAATTGGTGCGTCTTTCTATATATGTGTTATGGTGACCACTCATCAGGGGGCGCTGTAATAAGCATTTGTTTGAGTTTTTTCGTGTAAAACCAAAATTTTTCTTATATTTATTTCTCTAAAACCGAAATTACTTATCCGATTGGCTAGAGTTTTCAGAACTAGATTAAGCTTTACTTCGTACATATTTTAAAATTTTTGTTTTTTTGTTACGGGGAAAACTCACCAGGGGGCGCTGCAGTAAACATTTGTTTATGCAGAACAAAAACTACTAGCCCGAATCAGATGAAACTTTCAACGATAGATTCAGGTTTAATTGGTGCTTCTTTTCATATATACGTTACGGTGACCACTCACCAGGGGGCGCTGCAGTAAGTACATTTGTTTGTGTAAAACTAAAACTACGAGTCCGATTTGAATTCAGTTTTCAATGATAGATTCAAGTTTACTTAGTGCATATATTCATATATGTGTCATGTATGTTTACTTAGTGCATATTTTCATGTATGTGTCAACTCTCTAGGGGGCGCTGCAGTAAGTAGCTGCTTCTATTTTTTTTGTGTAAAACCAAAACGACTAGTACGATTGTCAAGAGTTTTCAGTATTAGATTCCGCTTTACTTAGAGCATGTTTTTAATTTATATTACGGTGACAAGTCACCAGGGGGCGCTGCAGTAAAATATTGTTTGTGCAAAGATAAAATGACGAATTTGATTTGGATGCAGTTTCAATGATAAGCTCAAGTTTAATTAGTGCATGTTCTTGGATATGTTTTATCGTGTTAACTCACCAGAGGGCGCTGCAGTAAACATTTGTTTGTAATATTTAATGCAAAACCACAACTACTAGTCCGATTGGGCAGAGTTTTTAGTATTAGAGTTGCCTTTACTTGGTGTAAGTTTTTAGGTTTTTTTTCACGTCAAGAACTCACCAGGGGGCGCTGCATTAAACATTTAATTATGCAAAGCTAAAACTACAAGTCCGATTTGGATGCAGTTATCAAAGATAGGATCAGGCATAATTAGCGCGTGTTCTCGTATGTGTCTAGATGACACCTCACCAGGGGGCGCTGCAGTAAGCATTTGCTCGTATTTTTTGTGTGAAACCTATTTAGATGCGGTTTTCTGTGATAGTTTCTGGTTTAATTGCTGCGTGTTTTTATATGCCATATCACGAACTACCACGGGGCGCTCCAGTATATATTAGTTTGTTCAAATTCAAAACTACTAGTGGGTTTTGTGATTTTCACTGATTTGGTTAGACTTAAGTTTCGTGAAAATGTTACGGTGACAATCTCCCAGGCGCTGCAATAAGCATTTGATAACCAGAAAGCATTGGATTTATAATTTCTTTTGGGTTTGCATGAACATTAATATAAAGTATTTCGATATTATGTAATAATATATAATGTGTATCTATTCACTTTAAAAAGTTTAAAATAAAAAGCAAAATTAAAAATTTTGAAAAAACCCACGACGGTTTAATTGTAATTGTAAAAGGATAAAATAACTATAAATCCCCCGCCTAAAAGAATATATGTAACGAGATGATGGGGACGGCTTCGTCGGGGCTGCCAATACTTTAAGTTTGCAAAAACCTTCTCATAGGTTTTCTTGCTTTTAAAACAGGTTTGGCAAAAAAATTAAACATTAATATGGATTTACAGTTTGGATAACTGGTATTTTAAAGACTTTAAAACGAAATCTATACTGTTAGCTACTATATTTAAAAAAAATAGAGGTTGCAACTGGCAGCCCCCGACGAAGTCGTCCCTATCATCTCGTTACATATATTCTTTTAGGCGGGGGATTTATAGTTATTTTATCCTTTTACAATTACAATTAAACCGTCGTGGGTTTTTTCAAAATTTTTGATTTTGCTTTTTATTTTAAACTTTTTAAAGTGAATAGACACACATTATATATTATTACATAATATCGAAATACTTTATATTAATGTTCATGCAAACCCAAAAGAAATTATAAATCCAATGCTTTCTGGTTATCAAATGCTTATTGCAGCGCCTGGGAGATTGTCACCGTAACATTTTCACGAAACTTAAGTCTAACCAAATCAGTGAAAATCACAAAACCCACTAGTAGTTTTGAATTTGAACAAACTAATATATACTGGAGCGCCCCGTGGTAGTTCGTGATATGGCATATAAAAACACGCAGCAATTAAACCAGAACCTATCACAGAAAACCGCATCTAAATAGGTTTCACACAAAAAATACGAGCAAATGCTTACTGCAGCGCCCCCTGGTGAGGTGTCATCTAGACACATACGAGAACACGCGCTAATTAAGCCTGATCCTATCTTTGATAACTGCATCCAAATCGGACTTGTAGTTTTAGCTTTGCATAATTAAATGTTTAATGCAGCGCCCCCTGGTGAGTTCTTGACGTGAAAAAAAACCTAAAAACTTACACCAAGTAAAGGCAACTCTAATATTAAAAACTCTGCCCAATCGGACTAGTAGTTGTGGTTTTGCATTAAATATTACAAACAAATGTTTACTGCAGCGCCCTCTGGTGAGTTAACACGATAAAACATATCCAAGAACATGCACTAATTAAACTTGAACTTATCATTGAAACTGCATCCAAATCAAATTCGTCATTTTATCTTTGCACAAACAATATTTTACTGCAGCGCCCCCTGGTGACTTGTCACCGTAATATAAATTAGAAACATGCTCTAAGTAAAGCGGAATCTAATACTGAAAACTCTTGACAATCGTACTAGTCGTTTTGGTTTTACACAAAAAAAATAGAAGCAGCTACTTACTGCAGCGCCCCCTAGAGAGTTGACAGATACATGAAAATATGCACTAAGTAAACATACATGACACATATATGAATATATGCACTAAGTAAACTTGAATCTCTCATTGAAAACTGAATTCAAATCGGACTCGTAGTTTTAGTTTTACACAAACAAATGTACTTACTGCAGCGCCCCCTGGTGAGTGGTCACCGTAACGTATATATGAAAAGAAGCACCAATTAAACCTGAATCTATCGTTGAAAGTTTCATCTGATTCGGACTAGTAGTTTTTGCTCTGCATAAACAAATGTTTACTGCAGCGCCCCCTGGTGAATTTTCACCGTAACGTAAAAACAAAAATTTTAAAATATGTACGAAGTAAAGCTTAATCTAGTTCTGAAAACTCTAGCCAATCGGATAAGTAATTTCGGTTTTAGACAAATAAATATAAGAAAAATTTTGGTTTTACACGAAAAAACTCAAACAAATGCTTATTACAGCGCCCCCTGATGAGTGGTCACCATAACACATATATGAAAAGACGCACCAATTAAGCCTGAACCCATCCTTGAAAGTTTCATCTAAATTGGACTAGTAGTTTTTGCTCTGCATAAACAAATGTTTAGTGCAGCGCCCCCTGGTGAGTTTTCCCCGTAACAAAAAAAGAAAAATCTTAAAATATGCACCAAGCAAAGATAAATCTTTTTATGAAAACTCTTTTTAATCGGAGCAGTAGTTTCGGTTTTAGACAAATAAATATAAAAAAAGTACAAACAAATGCTTACTGCAGCGCCCCCTGGTGGTTTGACACGATAAAACATATCCAAGAACATCCACCAATTAAACCTGAATCTACCACTGAAAATCTATTGAAATCAGACTATTATTTTTTGAGATAATTGAAAACATTCGTTTTCACGTTAAATGCTTACTGCAGCGCCCCCTGGTGAGTTAAGGCAATAAGACATATCTAAGAACATACGCCAATTGAACCTTAACCTATCATAGAAAACCGTATCAAAATCGGACTTATAGTTTTGGAAATAATTGACATAGTAATTTGCACAAACACACAAACAAACAAACAAACAAACAAACAAACAAACAAACAAACAAACAACCTCTCACCCCAAACACATATACAGTCGCCGTTCCGTCGCGGGTAAAAAAAAAAGAAGTCCCGCTGAGTTTCTTGCGCCGGTTCTTCTCAGGTCTGAGGCATTAAATTTAGTGAACCGGTGGTAAACTATTTGACGTTCAAAAAATGAAGATTGTAACTTTTTTTTGACTAAAATTATTTAACTTTGATTTTGTATTTTTGGTGTTGCAAACAAGACGAAGGTTCCGCGACTAGGTCTTTTTTATAGCAGGGAGAAAAGAAACCAGTGTGTTGATAAATCACCAGTAACATGTTATGGGCATCTACAATTGTATACGCTTTGTGCGTTTTAATGCCAAAGGACAGTGCAATACTAAACTAACCCTCTGACACTCCCCTAAAATTGTCCAAACAAAAAAAATATATGAATTTTTGACTGTCTCTCAAATAATTGGGAAATTGACAAATAGATGTATCTTTTATGTCTAAAAGCCACAGGTGCAGCCTGTTGCTATCATTGTATCACAATCAGCGTGACAACGACAACTAGCATGAGTCACAGCCTCTCTCCAAAAACAAGAAATAATACATGCAAAATAAGCAAATATGAAATAGTAAAAAATAAAACCAAACCACAGAAGGAACAGTCTTCAAACTGAGAAACATATTCTGATGACGTAATACTGTACACTACACTACTGACAGAGAAGGCAGTTACGATGACGCTCGAAAGCTCGTTGTGTCGTAAAATCTTTTTTTTATGATGAACAAAGAAAAAAGATAAGTTGCATACAATGTGTCAAATACATATACGGGTACATCTTACCTTTTTTCCTTTTTTGCAAATGAAGAGGATTGCTTTGTAACTCCAGTGTCTAATGTAATTTTGTCTCAAACGCTACAAGCTTACGATTAGAAAAGACTCTTTTATGTGCTATTATAAACAACAACACACTCTTAGGATTTCAAATTTGAGTAATCATTTTTGTGTTCTCAACACCAGTCACCGCACCACAGACAGTATTAGAAGCAAGAAGTAAATTTATTTCTTGGAATTTGTATTTCAAGCTAAACAAACTTCGCATATGGAAATGAACAGTAAACGTGTAAATATAAACAAAGATGAATCAGCAAAACACTGGAAATAATTCTATAAATAATTATTTATACTCCAACCATTTCTACCCTCAGGGGTAGAAACTCTCTTAGGAGAGTGATTAAATAATTCAATTTAATAAGACTAAATTTAATCAAATTTAATTATTAGGGGGAAGTCCCCTAGCGCCGAACGGCCGGTAGTACCGAACGAATGCGACATCTACAGCAAGGCATCGAATAAAATGGCCGTTTGTCGTGAAAAAGAAAGAGACAGAGCTACTTAGCCTCTGCGTAGCGTGGGGATTATTTGTTGTGCATGTAGCAGCTGTGAGAGACCACGTGTTCATTTTTCCGCGGGAACGAAACGTTACGTGTATACGAGAAAACGTTAGTTGTTGTAAGATTTACGTATAGAGATATTTATATTGGTGTTTAATTTATCTTTGGTAAGTATTTCTTTTATTTTAGTGTTTAAAACTGATATTAAATAAGGAAATTTAAGGTTATTTCTATTTTAGCTTTTGTCTATGAGTCCCTAGCACCGAACAGTGGTTTTTCCCTATGTCCGAACAAATTATTTTATCACTATTATTTTAATTTAAATAATGTTAAAGGTTTTTTTCCTATTATTTCAGGTAATATCATATATTTAATCATGGAGAAGGCGAAGAGAGGTCGTTGGGATCCCGAAAATTTAAAAGTTGCAATTGAAAAAGTAACTACAACGAAGATGTCCTTACGGGAAGCTGCTTCAAGATATGGTATTCCTACTACTACTTTATATGATAAGCTTAAACTCATAAAAGAAGGAAAGGAAGTGCAATTAAAACCTATCTTAGGACGATTCACGAAAACCTTTTCATCAGAATATGAGAACATCCTAGAAACACATATTAAAGACTTGGCTGATAGGTGCATGCCACTGACAAAAAAGGAATTTTTGCAACTAGCTTTTGATTTAGCTGTTCACCTTAAAATACCTCATCGCTTCAATTTGCAAAAAAGAACAGCTGGTAAACATTTTTATTATGAATTTATGAAACGTCATTCAGGCTTATCACTGAGAACAGCGGAGTCTACTAGCTTGATGCGCGCAGTTGGATTCAACAAAGCTCAGGTTGATGTTTTCTTCAATAATTTAAAATGTCTTTTAGATAAACACAATTTTACACCGTCAAACATATATAACTGCGATGAAACTGGAGTTACAACCGTCCAAAAGCATTCAAAAGTTATGGCAAAGAAAAATGTTCGTCAAATAGGAAAGCTTACGTCAGCTGAAAGGGGGAAAAACGTTACAATTTTATTTTGTATGAGTGCCACAGGTTATTTTGTTCCTCCCTTTTTCGTTTTCCCGCGTCAGAGGATGCATGAACGTCTTATGATAAATTCGCCTCCTGAGAGTGTGGGTGTCGCACAGCCCAAAGGCTGGATGAACAACGAGTTTTTTGTCAAGTGGTTGCAACACTTCGCAAAATTTTCTCATCCGTCAAAGGAATGCCCAATTTTGCTTTTACTTGATGGGCACAGCAGCCATAAAAATTTGGAGGTGATAAACTGGTGTAGAGATAACAACATTCACCTAATTAGCTCGCCACCTCATACAACACACAAGCTCCAGCCTTTGGACAGATCGTTTATGAAACCCTTCAAGAATGCCTATAATGAACAATGTGGATTGTGGATGAGAGCTAATGCAGGTGCTAGAATTACTGAATATGATATTGCTGGACTCGTTTCTGATGCTTTTAAAAAGGTAGCACGTTATGATATAGCAACAGCGGGCTTTAAATGTACTGGCATATATCCATTCAACAATAATATTTTTAGTGACTTGGATTACTTGCCAAGTGATATGACAAATATTCCAATTGAAGAATCTAACAAAAATATTCCCGTGGTTTTAACAGATCTTAATGACAAGTCACTAGTCTATCCGTCTAGTTCTTCTCTTGCAGATGTCGAGGATCCAACGCCTCAACCTTCTACTAGCAAAGCCCCGAATTTCACGAATCTGATCTATCAGTCTAGTTCTTCTCGTGCAGATGTCGAAAAACCATCCCCTAAACCTTCCAATAGTCTAGATTTTGTGAAACAATCTATTTTAAATATTTCACCTTTGCCAAACGCTGCAAAGAAAAGAGTTCAAGCAAGGAAACGCAAGTCTGAGAAAAGCCAAATTCTTACCTCATCTCCCTATAAATTAGCTATGGAGATGAAAGAAAACGAGAAGAAAATGAAAGAGGATAAAAAATTACTTCGTGGTACATGTAAAAAAACTATCAAAAAAGATAAGATTAAAAAAAGTAAAGCTTTACCATTAAAAATAAATTGTCAGCAGCAAGATACTTTATGTGTTGTTTGTCTAGAAGGACATGACGAGGACTGGATTCAGTGCAACTCGTGTAAGGAATGGGCTCACGAGGCATGCGCTGACATTCCAGAGTGCTCGGACCTATATATCTGTGATAGATGTCACCTTTTTTAAGGGTGTTCGGTACTAGGTGCCACAGTTTAATAATCAAAAATTTCATACCAATGATTATCTTTAGTTTTTAATTAAAATCAGTGTTCTGTTGATTGTTGGTTGATTTATATAAATGTATATGATTGTTAAAAAGAATATAGGGCATAATGAATCTATATAAACCTTTTATTTTTTTTTTTAATGCCTCCCAACCTTAAGTGTTCGGTACTGTGGGACTCTCCCCTAAATTTAATCCATTTTAATTATTTCACTCTTTCAAGGGTAGAAATTTCACGATCGCTGAAATAGGTATTGTCTATTTTTTTTTCGGTAACCCAGACATAAAACTTAACTTTGAATCTGACGTACTTTCAAACCAATTTTCGAACCCCTATAATACTCGTTTAGGGATAGACTTTAACAATTACTGAAGTATTCTGAAGGTATCCACTTATTTCAATCAAAAACCCTAACAATTCAAATCTCAGGTTTGCAACTCTAAACCTGACAAACTTTCAATCTCTATTTCACCACCTTTATCCTTTTTAAGTGAGCGTCTACTCCACATAACAACCGTCGTCAATACATTACATACGTCCTAGTTCAACAGTTAATGCTCGGCGATGATGAACCAGTCAGTGAGTCAGGACAAGCTATTTTATATGTAGGTATATAGATAAAGAACTATTCCTACTCAAGAATCCTGTTTAATTTACGAGGGTTGTCTGAAAAGTTCTTACCAAAGCCATTCTGACTGTTTTTTGTGAAATGGACAAAATCGAGTACGAGCTGTCATTGAATATTTTTTGAAAAAATGCGTATTCAGATATAAAAACAACTTTAATTGCCACAAGTAATACTAAACGCAAGTGTAATTGTGTATGGGAACTCCTCATTGTCATTTGACCTGTAAATTTGGTGGAAAATGTCAGAGCTGATACGACGAACGTTTTTATTGTTAAACATTAATTGTTAAACAACGGGTTTTCCACTTCAACAGTCAGTAACCTCAAGAGCCTCTACAGAGTCCTCACTCTTCACATACAACGCTACAGCAACATGTTAACGTAATCAAGCTGTGTGTGAACTAAAAGCTTATAGAAAAGCTTGAAATGATTAATTTTGTTTGTTTCTATAACAGGGACATTAAAGAAGGAGCAGTGAGGCCGGAAACAATTGTGTATGTATATTTTTTGTTCATTCACTTTAATTATCAATTGCACAGCCTTGAGTGAATGTTCAGCAGACTGTGTTCAGAGATCAACACGAGAAGGAAACAAGCAAACGAACAGACGACGGAACACATTCTCGGATTATTTATATTTCTTTTTTTTTTGTTTTAGGTTCACGCTGTATCCCGCACACAGCAGGGTAGGCAGAGGGAACCTAGTGTTAAGACACTCCGTTCCCCACTTTCCGCCGAATTCGGAGGCATTGCGTGTTCAGAGGCATTTATTTTTCTTTTAAAATAAACTTATTCCAAGAAACTGAACGTTTTAACTTACTTTTACACGCACGTGTACCTTTACATGAGCGTGTAAAAATAATTTCAATAATCTTGTGAAAAACAAAAACTAAACTCGACGACTCTCATTTGGACATTACAAATTCGTATCACATTCAAAAAAATATGCTTTTTCCTAGACAACATTGAAATTTACCGTTTTTTATAAATAAAAAAAGGTTTTTTCGCCCCTTACTATACCACAAGAGTGTAAGAGACACTCTTTACACGAGCTCTACTACACGACGATGTCACTCACTTCAGCCAACAACTTGAAATCTATACAATTCAATATTTTCCCTCATAGCGGAAATCAGAAGGGCGCTAGTGTCAAGACACTCCGTCCTTCACGCGCCGCCGGAAATACACACATGGCGTGTCGAGAGACGGAACTCAACGCCGCGCTTTATCTCAAGTACGAGAGCGAAGAAACCAAAATATAACTATAATAATTCCCCCCGAGTGGGAACAGAACCCGCGACCCTCTCTCGTCACAGTCGCTGTCACTGTAACACACTTCCCAACAACAAAGCAGATTGGTTTTCAGACAAAGTTTCGTAAACTTAGCTAAAGCTAAACCACTGTCTGTTCAAATGAAAAACATTAAGAAAAAGTATATAAATGTGACTGCAGCCGGATTCGAACCTGCGCCTCTTGTCCGCGCTTATTGCAACTTGTATGTTGTTTGCATTTCTGTAGACTTTTACAATCACAAATGGGTATTTGAACCCGCGACCTCCCTCATACAAGCAGTCGCGGAACTAAACGCCGCATATAATGTAACCGGAGATGATAGACGATAATACTTTAGAGTATTTGTGTTAATATGAAAAAAGGCAATTTAAATTAAAAACGGAGTCCAGTCTTAGTATATAATATGTTAAAGCCTTAGTTGAAAGTATTATTATAAAAAACGTAATTAATATAGAAAATGTCTGCAGTGTAATAAAATAAATATACTTCATACCTCAAGCGGGTGTCGAACCCACACCGTCGCGGTACAGTCAGAGACTTGCTTATAAACAACAATTCCATACTACAGAGATATGATATATTAATCAACAGTTAACTTATGTATATAACAAAATAAATGCATTTAAACAAATCAACCATTTTATTTATCTTCCATTTTTAAAACTAAATTAATATTGCTTACAAATCATTTACAAATACATTAAATACTAAAAACACAAGCAGCATATAGTGTCAGTGTAGTGTCGAGACACTCCGCAACTCAACGCCGCGCAGTTTAGTGACCAGAGTCAGTGTCCCGAGCGAGAATCGAACCCGCAACTACCGCATTTCCAGGCGCAGTCTCACTGCGTCACGACGAACTCAACAATTTCTTATAGGAACCTAGTGTTAAGACACTCCGTTCTCCACTTTCCGAATTGCGTGTTAAGTGGCGGAGCTTAACGCCGCGCTTTGCCTCTGATACCAGAGCGAAGAAAATGGAAATATTAAATATTTCCACTCCTCGAAAGGGAATCGAACCCAAAACCAGTGACGTTTACAGACGTTCCTAAGAGCCCACCCTTGCGCCAAGACTGGTTCCAATTCAACTTACAATTAACAAGACTCGACAAATAACAGTAAATAAAAAACATACGGACGGGAATCGAACCCGCACCTCACTGAGTACATCTGTTACATACTATATGTACATAGTAAATAGTAAATAATTATATATATCTGACAACCCAACAACTACTTTAATAATTCTCAAGTAAAAGAAGTTGCCTATACAATAATAAAATATAAGAATAACACTTAAATAAAAAAGAAATGCCTCAAGTGAGAACTGAACCCGCAACCATCAAAGTACTAACAAACAACTACCACACATACTCTTATTCTAATTAAATAAATAATTTAAAAAATTAGACTTTATAAAAACAGTATCATCAGTTAATAAATATTATGAAAGTACATTTGAGTAAAGAATGTGAAGTCACCCGGCACTCGGTGCAGTACATGTACATGCTGCATGTCTCCTGTCTCCACACACTGAGAGTGACTAACACGACGGCTGCGGGTTCGAATCCCATTCGGGGGAATGATTATACATTGTTGTCACTCTTCCAGTCTGGTACCTGAGACAAAGCGCGGCGTTAAGTTCCGCCACTTGACACTGTCTATCTGTAATGTCTTGATTTCAGACGGAAAGCAGAGACAGAGTGTCTTGACACTATGTTCAATGCACTGCTCTCTGCCACCAACCACAGACTAGCAAGTAGTGACCAGATAGTGACCAGAGACACTCAAATCAAATTAACACTCTCTAGACAATCAGTTTACAAATATCATATATAAAATAATATAATTATGAGTATTAAAAATCATTTCTGAAATGAAGTTAATTTACAAATGTAATCTAAGTAATAGTAATACACAATACTAACAGCTACATGTCTGCCCGTGCAGTCTCACTCGGAGCGTCCGCTCTCCTGCAACACTGCACATCTGGAATATATTATAATTAAAATTAATTTACAATGATACAATATATTTGAGTGTTAGTTTAAGCAAAACTGTATATTTGGCAATTTTCTTTAAAATCTATAAAAATTGAACAAAATGAAACATGTCCAAAGGCACTGCAGTGCAGTGGTAGTGCTCAACAACTCATGAGGTGATGAAAAAGACATTCAGTAAACATAACAATTTGAATGAAGCAGGATTCGAACCTGTGCCTCCTGCAAAACGCCCTCTGACCGCTGAGCCATGTGATAAATGTTTGGCTATGTCCAGTGTAAGTGGAATAACACTTTAATCATGTTTAAAAGAACTACAGAGGTAGTTCAGAGTTCAAATCTCCTTCATTTCCCTGCTCTGGTCCAGAGTTCCACCACACAGCGTGCAATGTCTACAACTAACAGAAAGTAAACAATAATTAACAACTAGTAGAGTGAGTGTGGGAGACCAACAGAAATGACAATGAATTTTAAATATATTTTTTATCAACTTCACACTTTTTCCCAAATAAGAAAGTGAGATGGAGAGAACCTAGTAAAAAAAACAATCACATTCTCTAAAATATAAAATAGCAATCTTTAATATTTTCAAATAATATTTACAATTATTATAACTAAAACAACTACACTGCAACAGACAAGTGGTAAGTGTATTCTTATTAAGTATTATTCTTATTAACTTTCCTTAGTGACCTGTTTCTAATGTTGTCTTTCAATAGTTTACTGTGATTTTAATTTCTTTTTCCTTTTAACAAAAAAGAAATGAGCTTCACACTTCCCTGCACTGCGGCACAGTCAGGGACAGTCCAGTGACAACACATTTACTAACCGTGCCTGCTTTGTCATTAAAAATTATATTTGGATAAAAAAAATATATTTAAAACAATAATTAAAAAAAAATTAACAAAATAATGAACTCTCATTGTGTTTAATTTTGCCTTACATTAGTAATGTTTGTATGATATTCTGCTCCTAATGTATAATGTCAGTGTTTTAGTCCTTACATTAGAAAGCATGTTTATTAAAATTTGAAATATATTTTATTAAAATTTATTTTATAATTATGAAAAACTTGATATAATCATATCATTTGTTTACATTTATGTACATAAGCCTCAATTATTATAGGTATTGAACATTACCATTAAATAAAACTAAATATATAATAAAAGTAAATAGCAAAAGAATTAAACACTATCCTTCTATATCCACAAGACTTGTAGTTTCATGTTTTGTTTTCAGTTTAGTATTCATTTAAATGTTATAATAATTAAAAAGTAACTTTTATGATTTGTTAAACAAATTGTAAAATTAACAATTTAATGTGACTTGATACTTGATAGTTTAATTATTTTAAAACATACACCAAGTAACAAACACAGCCATTATAAAATACTACACAACTATGTGTATGAGGATTATAATATTTATTTAAATTAATTGTCCCAAAAAGCATAATCATTTAGTAAACTTATAACTTATTATATCATTGTTTAGTATGTAGTTGTGACAACTTAAAGGTAATAATATAACAAATGAGAACATTAATTATTAAACTACATTGTATTTAGTTGTGAATTGTGATTGTTATTAGCTGAAAATGATTGAATGCTTAATTTATGGACAATTTATTACGAATATTCGTTTAGGTATTGTAGAAGTATAAGTAACATGTATTTAATGGAAAAATTACAAGAATAGTTAGGGATCTCATCCTAATAAGTGTTGAAAAATGATGCGAGGAGAGGATTTAGATATAATATATAAATAAATGTACTTACAGAGGACAGACGACGCGGCACGTGTCGCCATTCCACTTTGAATTCAAACCGCAACTGGAAATGTGAAGATTAAACGTTAAAACAATTATGTAGCGCTTTAAAATTATTAACTTATTATAGCTTAGTTATAAGACTCGAGAAATAATCGAAAACACAGAAAATTATAAACTCCGTTTACATATAAGAAAATGGATACCGCCATATAGTCGCCATATAAAATTCAAAAATACCTACATGACAGAGCATAATATTTTAGTATAAACTAAACGAATTCTTTTCACGTTATATTCTTTAAACTGATGCCACAAGAGTAAAGAAACAATAATTGTTTATTACTTAAATTTCGCAAAAGGTTTTTAAAGAAACTTAAGAAAATACCGAAATGAATATTCTAAAAAACAGTCCAATACTACGCTATTGTCAAAAAAATGAAATAAATATAAAAAGTGCAATATTCAACTTTAAATTACAATACAATAATAATTATCATGTTCACTTACTCTCGGACTCAGATGGCTCCCGGCAAAAAGTCGACTACGTAGTGCGAATTCAAATATCAAAATAAATTACATTTTCAAAATTTCAACTGCCACAGATAATTAATTGTATATTGTTAACACATACTACCAACTGCCAACAGATGATAAAATCAAATTTATATTTTCTAATAAACATTAAAAATATATAAAATATTTGCTAAACTTATTTTATCAAATATTATTATACAAGCTTGAATGGTTTGTTTTTTTTTATTTTGTTAATAAGCTAAATAAGTAACTCCACCTATGCAATATTTACGATGGTAAAACACAATCTTAATCTCTTCTCTATATATAATAAAAGAGTAGAAAAGTCAATTCTGTACATGAAAAATTTCAGAAAAATTTTAATTGGGTGCGCTAATATATCGATAACTGAGGCCAAAAATCCACTCAGTAGAATTTTTGTCTGTCTGTCTGTCTGTCTGTCTGTCTGTCTGTTAATTTGTTCGTCAATCACGCAAAAACTACTGGACAGAAATAGATGAATTTTAGTATGGTGATAGCTTATAGTCCCAAGGTACATATAGGATAGTTTTTATCCCGGTTTTCCATGTAGTTTTTTTGGAAATAATAAAAAAACGATATAAGTAAATCATTTGTATATCGGTATCTACCGGGTAGAAATTAATGATTTTTTGTATGGAGTTAGCTTAGAGGTTAGAGCAACATATGGGATAGTTTTTATCCCGGTATTCAACATAACTCCCGCAGAAAAATAAAATTTAAAAAAAACATTCAAATGATGTCGATAGTTCACGAGTGAAGCTAAATTTGTTTAAATATCACTAATTAAAATAATTATAAAATAAAATATGGATAACATTTATTAAATATACATTTACCGGTCTATAAAACTGTATATAATCTATACATTTTTATAATCTATATGACAACAGATGTCACTACGTTTTCTGCAACGGGTAGCGCCATTTGTTATTATATAGTTGACATTGTATTAGACATATCCGCACTCATTAAAATTATTATTATAAAAATGCAAAAATCTGTATCTCTTCTATTTGTTATGTTTTGACGGGAATTCGTAAAGAAGATTGTTGAAGATGCAGGGTCATGTAGGCTACTTTATTAAAAATCAAACCCTAGGAGGTTGAAACAGTGGATGAAACTTATGTATGTTTAGTATATAGTGAGAATGAAAGATCTAATCTCCTTGACTGAAATGAATGAATTTTCTCAGGAAAATAGTTAATGAGGCAAGGTCATCACAAACGTAGGCCATCTTTTTTTTTTAAAAATTACCCTGGTATTCAAAACAGTTCCCGCAGAAAAGTAAAAAACTGGCAAAGTCAAATTGCATTGATTATTTGCAAGTAAAGCAATTTTTTAATATCAATAAGTAACACAATTGTAAAATAAAAAGCTTAAAGTTTATTTAAGATATTATGACCGGTTTATAATACTATATACCAGATGGTATATATGTACGAAATCTACTATCATATGATAGCAGATTTCGTACGTTTTCTTATCAAATAATATATGTTATCAAATAATTGCACTAAATGTATCGATGATTTTCTCATGAACATAATAAGTGACAATAGTCAAATATAGACTACCCTCCTTTTATAAAAAAAAGCAATCCCAAATAGGCAATAGAGGGCGAAAGTGGTAGTTCACGTGGCGAAGCCGCGAGCGGGTCGCTAGTTAAAAATAATGACAACTATTAGATGAAATGTAATGTTTAAAAGTAAGTTCTATAAAGACATCTTATTTTTCTCCTGCTTCACCGCGTCAGCATCGCAGGAAATCATGAAATTTGTAAAAGAGAAAAGAAGAGTAATTTTAAGTTTAAATTAATCAAATTATATTTTTATTTCAGGGAAATGAAATAAACGTACATTTTTGTAATATATTAAAATGATATTCATATATTAAATAGGTTTTATTTAAACCTTTGATCAAGCTTGTGCGTGTTGCGAAACGATACTATACTGAATAAAGAATATATAATAAATGTGAACAATTTAAATTGATTACTGGCAACTGTCAGTTTCCCGCCATTTGATAATAACAACTTAAATTGTTATCCATAATTCGTATTTCGTATATGTGTTGTTCCTTGTTTCACTTAACTTGCAATTAAGCCTAGTTCAGCCTTATGTTTTGAAAATCGTTGATTTCGCCGAAGGAACAATTTCAGATTTTTAAAAATGTCCGACTGACTATAGAAAATATCCTGTTTGGTAAAACACGAGCTGAACATATAACGATAACAGATATCCTTTTACAGGTTTCCTAAGTCAGGAAAGCTAAATATTACCAAGTAAGTGAAGAGATCCTAAGCATTTAATATATTTTGTGTTTAGAATTCGTCTTCATCCTGCGAGTATTAATCAGTTAATTAAATCAGCCTCGTTGATGTCCACTGCTGGACGTAAGTCTCCCCAGGATGCACCAAAGGTCCCGGTCCGCCGCTTCCCGCATCCAACCAGTATAAATGCCCTTAAAGTTTTGGTAATAAAACAACCAAAAGTAAATATCAGAAGGCTACTATTGAAGAACTTAACTGCCAAAGTAAACAAGAAATATACTAAAATTTGTTAACAATTAAGGTCAAGGTGAAAATAATTACAAAAGGAAGTTATTTAAGGAAGATATTATAGTGTTATTGAAACTCCTCTATCTATATATAGCAGTTCTGTAGTTTGATATCACAAAAATTTACTACATTTTCAGGGCACAGGCTTGAGCCAATTAGTATTGTTCTTCGTTGGATTGAATTACAGTTATACACTGTTTACAATTAAAAAAGTTTAACATGCATCATTTACAGTAGCCTGAAACAAAAACTAGATAAGTTATATGCTGTGCCAAATGAATGTACCAAATGAGAAAAATGATTTATTAATATCTTTAGATCAAGAAGGTGATGTACGGTTACTTTATGCAATTACATAACATATTGCCTCTCTTGTAGCTAACTAGACTTAACATTAGTTTTAATTTTGCAGACCGATGATCAGACAAAGTTCATGCAGTTGCTACAAGAGGCTAGGAGAATGGCTTTGTATATCCAGTATTGCTGACATAGATATTCAAAATGTGATCATTATATAATTATATAATCACATTTATAATAGTGAATATTTGAGAGTTCTGCAGAAGTCATCATCACATGTAAGCCTTCAACAAAAGAAGAGGTATTTCATTTTGTTCCACATACTCATAAATATAACATGTTAAAATAATTAAAGTAACAATGTTTATTCCGTGTTGAGTCATTAAGATAGCAACATACTTATGTATTTTTCTGTCATATAATGTACATCATTTATTCTATTTCAGAATGCTTCTGACGTGGAAACAAAAGAACATTTACAACATCACTCTGCTTCAAACAATATCTTATATTACCTAAATATTAGAAAAACTTGAGTCCTAGAGACATGAAATTATATGAAATACGCCAAAAAACTTAAAGAAATACCAAAATTTAGTAAAAAATGAGAATCAATTTTTCAGCCTTTGTCGGGTTTGTTAGAAAATTGTAAACAAAAGAATTATTTATTAAAATGAAACTTGGAAGTAATTTTTTCTGTAATTGAGTATTTAGACTAAGATGAACTCTACTTCTTGTACATCGGCATTTCACACTTATTAAATACACATTGTTATATATTTCAATTTGTTTTGTGTTTCAAATGCCTTCTAATATGTAGTGTGTAGTTTACTCTCAGTTCCTGAATGTATCGCAGCGGGCAGATGTAATTGCAAATAACAAGCAAATATTAACACTTGATCATCATTTACTTTATTCCACTACGGACATATTATGGTTAACACTATGGATACATTATAGTCAATCTTTTTTTAAATATTCTTTTCTTATTTAAATTATATTATTTTCTACAATATCAGTACTTAAAGCCAGTGTTGAGCAAAACTTAATTGCAATTATCAATTGATCATTTGTTTATGCAAAAATCACACTTGAAATAATTCATAGTTAATTATTGTGTAGACATTAAGAAATAACTCATTTTCAGCCAATTGTGATTTCACCACAAGCAAATAATTGTTAATTACAATTAGTTTTTGCCCAACACTGCTTAACGCTGAGACTTATAGCATATTATACCCTAAGATAGATTACTTTTTCTTATTTTTAATTGCCTTTGTTCATATTAAGTAACACAACTACTTGAATACTACTCGTAACTGACCTAGTTTACATTTGTATATAACTGTTCATGTGTTTGTGGAAAGCGTCACTTGTTGTAAAGTTAATTAGTAGTTGATTGTTACACATCCAATAACATTGAATCATTGTTATTTGTGATTTTACACAAACAAACAATCCACAGTCAATATTTTATTGTTAATTGCAATTAAAGCTTACTTAACTCTGTAACAGTCATTATTTCTATTTGAATATTCCCGTTTTTTATTTTGAATTAAGTTTTACTGTTAAAATGAGTTACTAATGTTCTCATGAATGTATAATGTACTCAGTGTGCTGATCTGTTCTGGCGATACTTTGTGAATTGAGAATAAACCCACCATTTTATATGTATGGGGCTGTTCAAGTACTACTTGATTGATGATTACGCCATCTGAAATTTTTAATATTATAATTGTAATATAGAAAAACCATACATTAATTGAAGTATGTTTACATAAGCATGGGGGAGGGGGTAAGAGCTTTGCTTACTTTTGCTGACAAGGGGGATGGGGGTAAATAATTGTAATAAATCTGCTTACATGATACTTGGACGCACCCCATACAAAACAAGTGTTTGTGTTGAAACTAAAGAGCACATATTTAGAACTTCAGTTGGCGGGAAGTGGTTATAATTGTAAATCTTTGAAAGAGTTGGCCTTTTGCGTCAGAGGGCGGAAGTACCAACCAGATGACAATGCTTGAGAATACTACTATAAATACAATAAATGGAACAATTATAAACTGCATTTTTTGTTTTTCTACAACTTTTATGAGCTTGTGTTTTAGTATGGTCATTATTATTAAATAAAATTACAGTTTCATATTTTTTTTACATCATGATTGGAATTCAAAGATGTGTACATTTCTTTAAGTTTTAATATTATTTACCAAACTCCATGCAGAGGGAACTGACTCATACAAAGACAACACATAATGATAAACAGGTGGTTAAACATTGATTGATTTTAAATTCAGCAAGGAATCATTCCACAGTTAGTGTACACTTTCAAAGTGTTATTCACACACTTAGGAAATTAAAAATACATTTTTAGATAATTTTTCTGTTTTCTTGTCTTTGTCAGTTGTTTATCTCTTTTGGTTATAAGAATAAACATGAAAAGAATACATTAATTTATCAAAAATCATGAAAGTTGCTGTTTGACAATCTTTTGAAAGAACCTTGTGTTCTGAAACAGTAAATAATGTATAAATACGAAACTAAAATATAACCAAATCACTGATAATCACAAATCCCACTAGTAGTTTCGATTTTGTACAAGTTAATGTATACTGCAGCGCCCCCTGGGGAGTTCGCGATATGGCTCTACATTTAAAAACACACAACGATTAAACCTGAACCTATCACAAGATACTGCATCTAAAATAAGTTTTACACTAAAAATACAAACAAGTGGGGCGAACAAGTAGGGCGATGAAACATATCTACGGAAATACGCTAATTGAACTTAAACCTATCATTGAAAACCGTATCGAAATCGGACTTGTAGTTTTGATAATAATTGACATAGAGTTTACACAAACATACGAACAAACAACCTCTCTCCCCAAATACGACTACAGTCGCCCCGCCACGGGAGAACCAGTGTCAAAGCGGATACAAGAATTAGTTCTTAAATTATATTCTACAAAATAATTGTAATGTAACAATACTTAGTTACTTAGCTGTAGCCGCGCGCCCTTGGTTGGACACCATAGACACCAGTTTTCTCGATTCCTCCCACTTGTTCCTCCAGATGTCGCTCCAATGCTGCACCTGGCCCCTCCTGGCTGCACACTGGTTACCTGGATCCACTACTGGGCAGCTTCAATGCCCTCTGTAGGGATGACGCAGAACAGTGATCCACTGATCTGTAACAGCGGGTGGCAATTCCAAATTCCACTTGACCTATCTGAGTCGAAGGACTATGAAGAACAGGGCCCTACACTAGCGCGAAGGATTTAAATAATAAACTCACTGTATAATGGTACAACTGTGTATATTTCAATCATAAAATTGCCGTCCCTGCGACATGCAAGCACTGATAGCTGCTCGAGAGGGAGCCGACAGGCGCAAGGGCACCCCCTAGCGGGGCTAGGACCTCGGCTTGCGTCGTCGGCGGGCGGGGGGGGTAAACCCTATGCTAAACAACCCGGCCGCGACACAGAAGCCGCGACCGGAAGTAATTAGACTAATCTAAGGGAGCCTAACAGTCCCTAACCGCTGGACCCGGCCACGCTAACGCGCGGTCGAGCCGTCAAATACGTATTACTTTGCCGCCGAGTCCGTCGGCGGTGGTGAATGAGTCTGGATTGGGTAGTGTCTTTCCTACCTACATAAGGGGCGTTAGTTTCCGTAATAGGGTCATTGACTTCTAATAAAACGCTAGGCTGGGGTCTTTACAAGAATGTATATAATAAAAAATACGTTTCGATAATTATATTTTTACCGATGACCAAACGATAGCGCGAGCTAATTCGATCCTCACGCCATCTATTGAGGCCAAAGTAAATGGCTTTGCCTACCGGACTAAATCATTGACAACATCCATGTCATACGTTCCATCTCTGCTAAACATACTTCTCAAATATACTACATCATTCACTTGTTCTAATATCTTTTTATTTACCATAAAACATTTTAATAATAGTAATTTGAAATTTCACATGCATTTTATATTTATTTTTTATTTTTAATGTCAGTTATATGCTGCTGGCAACATCTTTCGATGCGCGGATACGGAACTACAGATTTCGTATTTTGCAAATAAAATTTCCAATTTTGAAGTATTCCTTCAAGTAACCGCCGAGTACTGCGTGTCGTTACATCTAATATTTAAGATTGAAATATATTAACCAAAGACCGAGTTATTGGTGAGTGAGTACTGACATGTAATTATTGTTTAAAAAATGATGAATTACCTTATTTTGCAATACGACCATCTTTGTCCAATGAGAATTAGGCCTTCGTTACGTTCGGTATACATTTTACAAATCTAGGACTTACTCTTAATGTACAGATGACTGGGATAATGCATCATTATTTTTATCAGGTTTAGAAGCAAATGTGTGATTGTACATACATTTTACAACACATTGAACAATGTCTGACAACACAACTCCTGTAAACATGAACGTGAACAAGTTCCTGAGCAAGACCGACTTCGGACTGTCTCTCACAAGCAACGTAGTATGGCCGTGGCCGCTCACTCACTTCATCCGCCGCGGCTCCTGCCGCCTCTGTCACACTCCAGTGGACAGCGCTCTGGAGCACTTCATCGTCACACTGGACAAGTCCAGGATTGCTTCCTTATTGAACGATCCGAGCTTCTGGTGTAAGAGGTGCAGCTACTGTGTGTACCAACACTACACGCCGGAGGAGTGTGACTACTGCTGGCTGCGTCACATTCGTAGGGAAGTCAACTGCGTCTCTCACAGACGTCGGGCGAACTAGTGATACAAGTCAGGTACTAACTATAGACATTAGTAGTACAAAGTCCTCAAGACAGTCACTCTATAGTTAAGGTTACAGTATCTGAATCACTAAAGTAACATATTTGTGAATTCTGTTAGTGATAAGTTTTTTAATAATATTATAAGTTAAGAAGTTAAATAAGTAATTATTACAAAGAGTGGGCGGATATTATTTAAGTGAAATGAAACTGATCTCAATATTGTTATTAGTAGGTGTAATGTGGAAATATCACTGCATGAAGGTGAAATTATTATTAATAGTATTAATAAAAGGGTAAATATGTATAAGTATAGTAGAGACATTTATAGTATTGTAATGTTAGACAACTAATGTGTAAGGAAACCAACATCACCTACATATATTATAAATTGTAAGAGACTGCAACAAACTTTCTTCATATTTCCTATTAGAGTATAAAAAGACTGACATTCTCTTAGAGACATATTAGTATTTTATTTTTTTTTACTTTTTAAAAAGTTTATGACAAAATCTGATAAGTTCCTGACAAACTTTCAGGTGCTTATTGTCTGTTATATTCTTTATAACACAGCTGTGTGCGACTCCTGTATGGAAGGTTTGTACTACTATTTCAATGTCTTCATTTTTAAAATACAGTATTTTGACTTCAATTCCATATTTTTATAAATTTTCATCATTTATTTGATTTTGTTTTATTTTAAAAGCAACTTAAATAATCATTAAAAGGTGTGATATTAAATTAACATACACAAATAGTGTTACTAGTGCCTTATTTTTACTCTAATTAAGAAGAAATTGAGCTTATTTTTATTGATTGTTGCAATTGAATAAACACTTTAAATGAAGTTTTATATTTTACTTTATTCCCCCATTGTTCTTGTTATTATAGTATGTAATAACAGTTAGTATGTACACTCATAACATGATAACATTTGTGCAAAGGAACTTTGTAATGTGAAAATACTTTATATCTAGTTTCAGTGTATAGTATAGAAGCATAGCATTAAAATATTTAACAATTTTATAATTATTTATCATGTATTGTGTAATGTTGACAGTCCATTCACAGTTGGAATAAGTGAGACAATAATTTGGTTTTTATTGTTCGGGGTATTGTGTATTTAAGTGATGTATTTTTATATCCCATTCTTTAATGAGAAATAATAATACATCACTTAGCATATACCCTTTGGCTATCAAGCAGAGATTAGATAGCACCAATATCTATATAAATGACTCTAAAATTCTTTAACACTACATATTCTCTTCCTTCTCTGTTGCTTGCAATTAATTTATCCTTATATAGAGACAGTACCTACAGTTTTTATTGTTGATGACTTGTAGTAAGACTTAAAAGTGAAACTATGATGAATGGAAAGTAAAACAAAATGCAACAAATGCAAAATAAAAATTAAAAAATAATTTAGAATAACAATAAAATGAGGTTGTCAAGTTTGCGTGTGCACTGAAAAAGAAAACAATCTAAATTTTAAATAATTACAAATATGTTTAATTTTTATATTTCATTATTTGGTACAAATTTAATTCTTTTTTTTATATGGTTGAATTATCGTTAAGTACTTAATTGCGGTAATTTCCCTCTTATCATTGTGGTGTTGCCAGCTAACTGGTTTCTTTATATAAAAAAATATATACAATTACATACAATAAAAGTAGTATTAAAGTAATTCGTAATTGTTTCAGCATTTTATTGATTGATTCTGAATATGTCAACATCGAATCAATTCGTCATCAATTCAATTCATAGTTTCATATTTAACTCTGTTTTTACTATGTACATTGAGATATAAAAGCAGATCTCGAAATCAAAAATATAAACATGTATTTCTATTACTTATAATGTGGGATATAAGTACATAATGAAACAATAAACATAAAATCATCTGACAGTAAATAAATTCAAGTCGAATTAAAATCGATTCCACAAACTTATGAACACAAATTGACATCATTAAAATGTTCGCTAAACTGGCAACATCAAGGATACATGTATTCTGAATTAGTATTTCAAAGAAGCCGCCATTAGCAGCCTACTGAGTTGTAAGTACGTACTGTGCGACGGAATTTAGTTTTACACGAGGATTTGTAGTTGTTTGAGTACAGTTATCGTTGTGGCTTTATTCTCGAGTTACAAAGTAACACAACAACAGAACAGAAAACGAATAACAAGAGCCAGGCGTCTCTGCGAGGGAAGAAGGCATGTACAAACTTGTCTACTTTGAAACTTTTGTATTACTTTTGTCCTTATAATGATAAATAATTCGTTAATTAAGTAACGTTGACGGTCAAAACCGCTTAATATCTAATACGTAAGGTACCACTGCTGGTAGGAACTCGGAATCTTATTAAAGTTATTGGCGTTTTATTTTCTTACAATTAAATAATATTTTTTTAGCATTTATAAAAACACAACGCAGTCCTACAATTCCTGGAATTACAATTATATACACGATACAATTCATAATTAATGATATGGAGTTAAGCTGCAAAATACGTATACCTTGCATTTCAGTGAATAATACAATTACTTAATAAATTGTCAGTTTCTCGACGAGAAAAATAAAGCCCAGTTCAGAGAATAGAGGAGGTATTGTTAAACAAAAGTATCTCTCAATCGTAAGTGGTTTCGACTTCCACTACAGGTGTAGGAGGGTGGTAATTTAGTAGATTTGATGATAAATGTAGAAGAGAAAAAGTTACCATATTGCCTATGGAATATAATTGTATGTTATTTGTATTGAAGACAGATTTAATATAAAAAAATAAAATATTTCTTCCACAGACAAGTCCATAGAAGCAAAGATCTGATCACATACCTTTCCACCAATATATAACAAGAAGATGCCTGTCTCAAGCCCCAAGTATATGGATGTTGACAATGTTCTCTGTAAGGCGGACTTCTGGAGATGCTTGTCCCAGAACTTGAAGTGGCCGTGGACAGAGACACACTACGTCCGCCTCCAGACCTGCTTCTTCTGCAACACTGAAGCTGAACAGTCTCCGGAGCACTTTGTCTTCAAGATGACTCATACTAAGCTGGTCAGTCTGCTGCATTACCAAAACTTCTGGTGTAAAACATGTGGCTATTGTTTGTACGATCACTTCACTCCGGACGAGTGTGACTTCTGCTGGACCCAACAAATGCATCGGGAAGTTGATAGATGTTCCTTTAACTGTTCACCAAATGGTCACTAGACATTATACTCGGGTAATACTTCATAATAATTAAGTTAACAATGTTATATAATAATAATTTAAATCAAAAATTATGTTTAAACTAATTATGTTTATAATTTAAAATGTTAATTAGATATTTCAAATTGGTTAAACTGGAAGTGTGACGATAGATGTTGTTTTTGTTATTCCTCAACCAATGTTAGTGTTGTTGTTGAGATTTTTGCAAATTTATTGATAATTAATAGTTATTTGATAGTGAATTGATAGAAGTATGATTGTTTGTTAAATATCTTTATCTAAAGTTAACATAATATGATAGTGGACAGACTGATGGACACTCGGAGAGGAAAGTTATGTTTCTATATATATAGTTTATAGTGACACTTTGTCAAGTGAAGACTGATTATTGATATAGTGTTTCATAATAATACAACCGTTCATTAATATTGTTCCTGACATTTTATATTAATAAATACATATATTCTTTCTGTTTCTTTTTCATTTTCAGTTTGTGTTGTTTGTCCTTTGTACAGATGTATATACTCCCATACCTCGCTTTGCGTCGGGGTTACGTTCCTAAAAAACACGACGCAAAGTGAAAAAAGATTTTGCATAGAAAACCATGTAATGATCGAAGATAGGTTACGAAAATACTACCTTTTATAAATAAAATTTTTCAAACAAAAATAATATACAAAAAACATATTCAAATAAACGAAATAAACTACATATTTCATACATTAAAAAAAAAAATAAAAACGTGATGATTTTTCAGATCTTTCCTTCCCTTTTTATTGATAATAGTGTTTAAATTTATAGTGTAAAAAAAACTATTATCAATAACAAAACATGAAAAAAGCTGTAATGTCATTTCGTTTGTTTAGTTTGTTTAGGTGATTTTGCAAAGTCGCAATCGATCCTTTAATTTTCTTCAAAAGTTTGATCGAATGAAACAAAAAACGGTTTGATGGATTTAATCAAAAACTTGTGAAGTTTTTGTGAATATATTGAACTGTAAAACGCACAGTCAACATTACCAGTGTTCTTGATATATCCAACTTAGCGAAATATTAAAGTTATTCCATTTATGCAACACTAGCTGTGACCCGCGGCTTCGCCTATTTCCTATAGGAATATAGCAATAATTTCATTCTACATGATACATGAGTAGTGCCTACCGAGTGTAATTATGGATAAGTAATATTTCATAAATTTAAACGTATTTAAAAGAACTCAAGGTAACATTACTCCCAAAGTGCACGTACATGCAATATAACCATTATGCTAATGACATGTTCAGTGCACACAGTCACCTTTAAAACCGAGAGCGCATTTATATGCGCCACTTATGTGGTTCATCTTCCACATTGGTGTTATATTTTTATATATATACAGCTCTGGGCGCAGAATAGATTTAGTACGGTATTGTAAGATATTATATGTCTTTCTACTGGGAATAAAATCAGCACATTCGGGGAATTGGGAAAAGCACAACATTTCTAAGTTCATCCCCATTTCTTTAATATTGCGCTTTGTTAATGGTCCAAATATTACACTTAGCTATTACGTAATAACATCATTCAATATTGAAATAATAGATCAGTAGCATGGTAGTAGCCGTCTCGTGCCGTTACCTAATCAAGGGGTATTAAATTTAACTAATAACGGGATGTTTAATTTTAATACGATGTATTATGTACATCGCCAGATGTACCTACTCCGTATTAAAACTGTGCTCTCTGTGTGTTCAACCGTGCTTAGAAACTCAACGACATATATGAAGTGCTCTGTTCTATGTCTATAACTGTGACTGTGTATACAATATACAAATACTCTGTTAAAGACATTTTCAGAAAATGTATAAGAATTTTGAACGCAGCGGGATTTCATCCCGTCATTTTTAGAAGCTATTCTAGCGCTCCGACCGTTCTGCCACGTATTAGACTACGTATGCCACGTAGCCATGTCTGTATATTCTACTACCAGCTGCCTCGGAATTGTTGTACACTTTTATTATAATTTATTTTACTGCATTTTTGTAAAGAAATATTTACAAATTTCTATTAGGGAAAGATTCTTAATTAATCTATAGACTTCGTAAAACACGAAGTTTAAGAGAGAGTAACACATTGTTACTTTTACGATTACTAATTTTCCAATAGGCATGAGATAATTTTTGTTCTATTTTGCTCTCCAGCCCCCAAATATCTCCACTCTAAAAATCAAAATGTAATATCGGTTCATAGCGACGTGAAAGAGAGACAAAGAAACAAAAAAATAGATTTACTACAGGATATCCTTCTTCTTTCTTGTTTTTTACTACTTCACACTTTTCCCCCTATCGCATAATATTCAAAGAAAACCTAGAGTCACCTAGTACACTTCAGTCTGAAATCGATACATTGCGACGTACGTAGCGGGCACAATGACGCATCCTCTTGACCAGTCCTGTCCAGAAAATTAAGCGTAATCCAAACCTCCAAGTGAGGATCGAACTTACAACCGATCACGTTTACAGTAAGATGTTTTCCCCCTGTGCTATAATAGGCTTTTTATACATAACAGAATATGGTTTTCTTTTTTATGTTCATATTCTGTTAGTAAAAATTAATTTTACAAAGTTTTATATATTTTTTTGTTTTATTTTTTTACGGACGAAGCCATGGGAAACAGCAAGTTTTAAAATAAAAGTGGCCTAACTTACGCCCTGTTACTTCAGCTATCATCAGTGAAAATTCTGTTGTTGCAGCGTTTACGTACCTATAGTTTACTGTTGAAAGCGATTCTACGATTAAAATAGGGTTTGAAAGTGTGTATAAGTCTGTATATTTTTAACTTCATTTTGCATCCAAAGAAATTCCACGCTGAAGTTCATTTTGAACGTTCATCCGTCACGTTTAAAGTTGAACAATTTATTTTTAGGCTTTTTTCATTGTCTATGTATTTCAATACATTAGTAGAATTAGTAGAATAGTTTCAGTGATTTTGGAAATACGAGGCTAAAGTGACGTCTGCTGACTAACATTAGATTTCTGAAGTTAACGATATATTGTTCATTACCAATAACAGCGCGAGCGAACACGCGGGTAACAACAGTTGTATAATAAATACAATATTAAACTACAAGTATTGCGCCTGAACAAAACAAGAAGCAATATGAATGCACTAAGAGAACAAGTGTAAACAGCAACAGGCGTGAGGCGTCCATATTACACTTTTATCAGTTAGAAGTTTAAATAGTTATGTGTTATACCCAAGTACATTGTATGAAATAATTGAATGTGCTTTCAGTTAATAATTAATACAAACCTGCGAGACATTGCAAGACGCTGCGCGCCGTCAGTGAGCGGCGCTGCGCGTCGTCAGTACCAACACACATCGCCAGATGGCAGTTTACAATATTAAAGACACTTAAAATTATTACTTAGGAATATAAAACAAATGAAACAATTATAAATTGTATTTTTTTTTAATAACATTTTATTTCACGACTTAATGAAAATTTTGAAAAATATATATTTTTCACCGGATTAAACAATCATTTTTTTATTTCTCCCATTACTATCTATAAGGCATCTTTTTGACACACAAAATCTTGCAGAATTACTACATTTATATATATAGCACTTTCAGAATCACTATCACTACAAATAGTGAAGCCTACTTACAGTAGACTGAAAACATTTATTGCTATCATCTTCACAATTAGCTCTAATAGAGTGTGCAGAGTTAAAATAATTAACAAAGTTTATAAGCGAGCAAGAACTGAACATTTAGATCTATATTATACTGTTTTGGAGAACCTTCACAAGAATTACCATAAAATGAATCAAATAATTTGTCAAAATCATCAGGAAATCTGCCGTTCTGAAACAACAAATAATCCACATTTAAACCATTCACAGTTAAATAAAAATTATAATAATTGGCTTTTCAACTTTTTAATTATAGTAAAACAATTGTTCTCATGTTATATTTTCGCTTTAAAACGCAATGCATTTAGATATAAGATTATAGAAATATATAAAAATTGTATTGTCAAATGTAACTACCACTGGTGAGTTTAATAAATAAATAAATATTGTAAAAATGTTACAATTACACAAAAAAAATACTTTAGTCTTACTTTAGTAGTGTACTTTGTAATAAAATCAAATATTCCAACTAGCTTTGATATTGCCTGGAAGACAATCACTATTCAAAGCTAAATCATAACATAGTAAATTTTATTTACCAACAGCATATTGAGAAGAGGCTGACAATGGTGGAGAGATAGAGTATATCTCATGTGGGCTTTTAACTTGTGTTATATTGTCATGGATTTTTGCATCTTGATCATTACACACAAATTTTCATAATAACAAACCATATCTAAACTCAAATAGCTGAATATATTGCAGAATCAGATTTTTTAAATCAATCAATCTCATTAAAATTTGAGAAGTTTGTTTAAAATAAAATTTTCAAATATCTTACTTAAGTGTGAAGTAGGAATAGCATTCCTTGTTACACGCCGACTGCAGGTAGGCAGCTGAAAACAATCAGGCAAATGTTTGTTGCAGAATCTGATCTGTTTATATATAGATATCATATTTTTCCTTTATTGGTAGATCAAGCACTGCTTTACAAGCCATAAACTATTCAATATCTTCAATGTTTTGGCTATTTAGATTCAGGAAACGGTGCAAGGGTCCTGAAAATAATATGACATTGATATAAAGAATAGACAGAAATAACAAGCTGTGGGTTGAATTTAAAGTTGTAAAATTTGAATCCACAATATTGAATTTAACACGACGCAGCATCAGCAGGTCATTCACATTAGATATCAGTTCCTTTAATCATATCTCAGTCGCCAAATCATGACCCGTAGTTAAGAGTAAAAATACTGGAGTTAGAATAAGTCATAATATTTTTAGCCAGATTTTGTTGTAGCCTAAAATTAAGTAAGTATTTTACATATATACTTGCTAAAGTTTCGCTTGTGGTATAAAGTTATAAATTTAAACAGGCCTTGTGATACTTACCATCAGTCATGCATCCGAAGTAACATTTTAATCGAGACTTATCGGTCAAAGGTCCAAGTATCTCGCCAAGGGACGTCGTTGAAGCAGGAGTCAGGGTCCAGCATAAACAATAATTCAAGAAAGTTTCCGCAGCGCCACGAGCTCAAGAGTACGAAAAACGTTATAATAAAGCTTTAGAAAACTTTTAACAGCAATAAAAAATTGTTGCCTAATGTTTTAATACACAAAATAAGTCAATTTTATTGAAAATACATAAAAATACATAAAATGATCGAAAAATAATAATTACACAACTTCCTAGTAAGTAAAAAATAATGTGTTATTTTAGTTTTAATTACATAATTAATCATACGTGACACAAGCTACCATCTAGTAGTTAAAAATGCAAAATAACAAACTATTTTACGCCCTTCAATGACAGCTAGCGCTAGTTGTGGAGTCACGTTTTTGCATCAGTCTTTGTATGTAAGGTGTCAGCAAACTGTCAAGTCCTACATCGCGCTATTAACATTTTGCAAACATTTGCGTATATATAACTACGTAATCCTAACGATTATGTAGTACGGAAAGCTCGACTGCCACCAGCGAAGTTATCAACATCATCATAAGAAGACAAACCAAGCTACTCACCCGAACCAGGATCAAGAAGAGGAATTTCCGACCTTATTTGTCATAAATAAGGAGGAATTCTGCCCGCACAAGCCTGTGCGGCGGGGACAGCCTTCCCCGGAGATCGCCCGGCGCTCCAGCTCCAGCGCAGATGGACCGTGAGGTTGTGAGGGCAGTCGCCAACCAGCACTCTCGCCGGAGCTCATCGGAATGAGCAGCCACAGCCCTTCTCAGGGCTCTCGCCAGCAGCCGCATGGAGGGACACAAGCGTCCCCCGGCGGCCCTCGGCCCCCGCGTTCTGCTGCACCGCATGGCGTCCCCATGCGTGCAATGGACCAAGGGCCCTCGTCGAAGCAGGCCCCACCCCCCGCGGCGCAACCAGGCGCGCCGCGACCAGCGGGAACGACGCCCGCACCCGCCTCACCCTCACCAGGGCAGGCATCCAGGGCCTCACGTAGTGCCCACCGAGATCTGGAGCCGCAAAAGCGCTCCCCCTCCGCGCCTTCTAGGGTGCAGGACGACACCATGTCACCACAGTCCTCGTTGCACAGGGACATGGTCATCATGGCAGAGCTACAGCGCAAGGGAGCGCTTAGCCGAGAATTAATGCAACACATAGCAGTGTTCATTAATGACCGCGCTCAAGCGCTGGACCCGGCAAATTCGCAACCTGCCATCCAGACTCCAGTGCGCCGTCAACGCTCGGACGACCCAGAGGACCCTGGTGCAGTCAAACGCCACTGCCCGGTGTCCATTCAGCCGGACAGGCCGGATGCCCGTCGAAGACACCAAAACGAGGGCATGAAAAGAGACATGCCTCTCTTGACACCTCCCCCTAGCAACACCGCCAGTATAACCGGTACGTGCGAAGCACCATCGAATACAGCTACGAGCGCCACATTCGCCGATGCGCTGCGCCAGCGAGCTTTAGGCTCGAACAGACCGGCGCAAACTACACCGGTGCCTGCGACGCCAGCTCCAGCACCAGCACAGCCGAAGCCCCGTTACCCACCCTTAGTTGTGGAAACCTTTCCCAACTGGGCCACCCACTTCCGAGCACTTAAAGATCGCCTAGGACACTCGCCAAACGCACGCCCCTTTGGAAAAGGGGTACGATTCTCTCCACAATCCGAAGAAGAATACCGTCTCATACAACGTTATCTCTCAGACTTGGAGAAAACGGAGAACCTTTCATGGTTCTCCTACGCGCTACCATCGGAGAAAAGCGTCAAAATAGCCATCCGAGGACTGCCTGTAACCACTTCTCCCGAAGAAATAAAAGAAGCCTTCACCGAAATGGGTTATAAACCCGAATATGTACGGCCAATCAAAGCGAGACAGGGTCGCCCAGGTTGCATATTTCTGGTGATCCTTACCAACGCTCCGGATCTCCTTCCGGGCATATACAGTATTAACGAACTCTTGTATATGCCCGGCATCAAGATAGAAGCCTGGAGAAGCAAGAAAGGCCCTGCTCAGTGCCATCGGTGCCAGGGCTTTCGGCACTCGAGCCATGGTTGTCACCGTCGCCAGGCCTGCGTGCGATGCGGCGAGCAACACTTCGCCCAGGATTGCCCCCGCCCACGGGACGAACCTGCCACCTGCGCTAACTGCGGTGGCCCCCACCCAGCTAACCACCATCAGTGCCCACAATTCAAGAGAGAACTGAGGAACAAAAGAGCCGGTACCGTCGCCCTAACTAGGGCTACTAAGCCCCAGCCACAATTCGCCCCACCAGCTCAGAGTGAGGTTCCGGTTGACGCCCAGGCTTCTTCACTCATGGCCCCAGCCAACCCTCCTACGGAAAGAGGGAACCAGGCCATAGGTAAAAAGAAAGGGAAGAAGAAGAAAAAGAAGGACAAAAAATCCAAGGAGTCGGCTCCTCCATCCAACACCACTACAATACCAGCTGCCAGGGCCCTCGCCCCAGAAATCACAGCTCCAGCCACCACACAGCCTTTACAGACCTCCACACGTCACATAGCACTGGACGCTGCTATTGATACACTGAAAGGGATCCTTGTTGCCCTGCGGGAGGGCCAAGACCCCATCCAGTCAGTCCTAGATGGTATGATGCGGCTGCTTAAGAATGGCTGAGCTCCGCATCGTATATTGGAATGCTGCTGGGCTAAGGAGTCGTCTTCAATTCCTTCGTCACCTACTTCGAGAGCAAAACGTGGACATCGCCCTCATTAACGAGACTCACCTGCGCCCTAGCGACAACGCCAACCTACCTGGATACCACGTACTGCGTCTGGACGTCCCTCCTGAACACCCTTGGAGGGGCCTACTAGTCGCAGTGCGTAGAGCGATCGTTCACCAGCCACTGCCTGACCTCACCACCGTAACGTTCCAGTCCCTAGGAGTCGAGGTACAACTTGGCGGGAGAGCGCTTAGACTCTACGCCATCTACCGACCACCAAGATCATCTCTGTCCCTCCGGGAAGTACGCAAGCTGCTCCAAAGCACCACTCCAACCCTGGCTGCCGGTGACTGGAACGCCAAGCACCCAGCATGGAGATGCCACACGACCTGCATAAACGGACGCAAGCTGTTCGAGGACGCTGGGAGACATAGTTACGAGATAGTGGGGCCTGATGAGCCGACCCATTTCTCCAACGTCGGTATACACCTCCCTAGCACCATAGACCTGATTGTACACAGGGGAGTAACTTCCATTGCTCTTGAAACACTCCTAGATGCCTACGGCTCAGATCACCTGCCAGTGCTTGGAGTAGTTACGGGCAGACTGTCACTGGCGCGGGCTCCCCCGCCTATAAAACCTGTCTGCTGGTCGCTATTCGAAGCAAAGATCCAAGCTGCACCTCCAATGATAGAACCACTAACAGACCCAGCCAGCATCGACAAGGCGGAGCGGTACCTCACCTCTACTATAACAACCGCCTTACAGGAAGCCGCAATTCCAGCCTCAACACGACGTCTTCCACCAACTCCACGACGGATTAAAGAGCTCATCGCGCGTAAAAGAGACACGCGCTTGGCATGGCAGAGGTCACGAGATCCAGCGCTTAAAACGAAGCTTAATAACCTTATTGAGCACATCCGAGCAGAGCTTGAATCCTTGGCTGCTGACAGATGGGAAGATCGCATAAGAGAGGCTGACGAGGACCAGCCTTCCCTTAATAGACTATGTCGCCAACTCACCAAGTCGAGGCCACCCGTGCGGCCCTTGTATCGCGCGGATAGAACTCTCAGCTACGACGCTACGGAGAGGGCTGCGATCTTTGCCGACCACCTGGCAGACCAGTTTTCTCCGAACCCCAGCACCCGTCCAATCCATCATCGGCACATAGAAGATGAAGTGCGAGACCGACTTGCCACACCCCCAACACCGACGCTACCACCGCCGTTTTTCTCGCCATCTGCCACCAGAAAGGCAATCCAGGCCCTGAAGGCAAGGAAGGCCCCAGGACGCGATGGTGTACCAAACTGCGCGCTGCGCCACCTGCCAATGAGGATGATCGCCTTCATTACCAGGCTCTTCAACAGTATCTTGCGCCTGGGCTATTTTCCCCAGGCATGGAAAGAGGGCCTTATAGTCATGATACCGAAACCTGCGAAGAATCCCAGAAACCCAGATGGTTACCGACCCATCACGCTCCTTAGCGCGTTATCCCGCTGTTCGAGAGGCTTTTACTACTACCTTGATTCCAGGTGCCAACCTCCAACCGCGGAGCCCCGCACGTTTGGATTCCGGCGGCCATTCAACGACCCTCAACAGCGAAGTGGTTCCCTACTGGCGACTAGCCGCGAACAGGAAGGAGAGCGCGCCGCGGCCTTCCTGGACGTCGCTGGAAGCGTTCGATTCGCGTGTGGCACCCGGGACTTGCTGTACAGGTGCTACAATCTTACCATTCCTTACCCACATCGTACAACACGCCGCATTCCTCGAGACAGATCGTTTCTGGCGTGCGAGTGGAGATGCCCACTCCGGCTGTAGCTGGGCGGCTGCTGGAGTGCCTCAGGGCAGTACCCTGTCACCAGTACTGTACGCAAGATACACCGATGACATCCCAGTTCGTGATGGTGCTACACTGGCCCTATACGCAGACGACATTGCCCTTCTGACCAGGTCGATGAATCCACGCCACGCCGCCCTCAAGCTCCAGAAAGCCCTCGACCTGCTACCGGACTGGTTGGCAGAGTGGAGACTTACACTCAATGTATCCAAAACCCAGGCTGTGTCGTTTGGTAACCACCGGAAGATCCCGCCGCCGCTGGTCATGCAGGGCCAGAACATCCCCTGGAAGACTGAAGCTACATACCTGGGTGTCATCGTTGACCGTCGCCTCAACATGGCATCTCACGTGCGTAAAGCCAGGAATGCCGCCAAGGTAGCACTACACCTGTTGCGCCCCCTTATGCGCTCCGGACTACCCCTCAGTACCAAAGCCGCGCTCTACAAAACATACGTCAGACCTCATTTGACATATGCTGCGCCGGCTTGGTACTCACTCGCCGGCCCACGCCACCGAAGAAGCCTCCAAATTCAACAGAACACCGCCCTCCGGCACGTCACCCAGGCTCCTCGATACGTGAGGAACGCGACCATCCACCGTGATCTCCGTATAGAGAGTCTGGAGTCCTTCATTCACCGACTGGCCTCAAACACTTTTCGCCGCGCCGATGTTTCGAATCATCCACATATTCGGGACATCGCGCCGTGGCACTCAAGACCTCCAGACCGGCGACGACTTCCACGAGACCTCTTAGTCCCCCCCTCCGATTCCTGAGCTGCTGCCGCGGCCGCTGATTGTCTTAGCTGGGCCTCCCTCGAGTAGTCGAGGGTCTCACCCGGCTGGGCTGATCGCCCGGGCAGCAACAAGCTCATCCCCTCGCCCTAGATCCTCATCCTGAAGATTTCTACTCTAGGCCTTAAGGCCTTATCCATGGACCTGTCCAGAGAAGATCTCAATGGTCAGAGGGTAGCACCCTGGTACCATCTCCCCACTCACAGAGAGTGAGATGACGACAAGAAGATTATGTAGTGCCTAGAGGACCACGCGACGGCGCAGATTGCCCTCGTAAGGTCCCTGATCCCGAAGTCCCTCCCAGTTGCGTACTGTGCGGGTCAAAGGGGGCACCCCGCGAACTATCGCGGATGCTCCCGCGCCCCGCGCAGACGCCCTTACAACGCCGCCCTTTCAAGGGCGGCGCAGATCCGCAGATCTAAACTGCCTACACCGAAGGAGGCCCCTAAGGTGTACGTCGCGGCCGCGCTCCCCAAGACAAATGCGTGGTTTAAACCCGCAGCTGTCCCGGCCACCGCCGGCCCCTCCGCCAGCGGCGGCGGCTAAATGCTGCCACACTTCAATTAAAACTACTAAGTAGTAGTTTTTTATTTATATTTTTAAGTAAAAAGTATATGATTTTTGACTAAGGGTTAAGCTTTGACTATACATTATAAATAAAAAATAATGATAAAAAAATAAGTATTGAATTTTACTAACGAAGCGCTTTCAACTGATATGGTATACGATTTATTTAAAAATATTCAAGACATTTTAGTAGCATTGTCTTTTCATAGGGCAGGGCAACATTGTAATTAGGGCTTCCAATACCGGGATCCCGGTATTAGTCAATACCGGGATCCCGGATTTTTTCCGCCTTTTTTTAATACCGGT
Organism: Dryas iulia moderata; assembly: GCA_019049465.1. Lineage (NCBI taxonomy): Eukaryota > Metazoa > Arthropoda > Insecta > Lepidoptera > Nymphalidae > Dryas > Dryas iulia. Next base: position 15,266,601 of record CM032430.1, on the reverse strand, counting down.
ATTGAAGTGTCTAATACCGGGATACCGGTATTAGACATACTCAGCAATTAATCACAAAGACAAGAAGTATAAACACATTAATTTACGGTTAAACTAATTTTCTATAAGTTATGATTATTATCGATATGTTTCTTTTGTACTTATATAAAAGTAGATATTTATTTGGTTCATTTTCCATACTTTGTATAATAAGACACTGAGCTTATTTTTGGTTTTTCTAAATAAAAGTAATTAAGTTTTTAATTTGTTAAGTTTTGCCATAATTTGTATTATGTACTCGTACAATACGACGTAGTCATAAAGAGACACTGACTGATTTTTATTTGTAGGTAAGTAGACGTTTTTAAAAATAAAAGCATGTAGGTATTTAACTTGTCAAGTTTCGTCAAATTTTGTTCGCACAATTTTATTTAATTATAAACAGTAGGTGAACTGATTTTTGTCTAGATGTTTTTTATAAATATTCGCTAAAGGTGTTTTTATTATGTCGTTTCCATCAAAAAATATAGAATTTACTGCGTTTTAGTAAATAAAGTATTAAATCTTTTTTTAATACCGGGATCCCGGAATCCCGGTATTGGAAAAAAAAGAACGGTATTAATACCGGTATTGAAAAAATCCGGTATTCGAAAGCTCTAATTATTACTTATAAATGGCCGAATTGCTTGTTAAGCGAGCACCCTGTAACTTTTATTGTTGCTGAAGTTGTTCCAATTTTTAATCCAGCTCACTTCCTAAAATGCTTTAGAAATGTTATTTATTTTACTATTTTAATTATAAAAAAATTGTACACTTCTACTAGATGTGGTATAAACATATTATGCTTCAATCAAATTAAAATATAAAATTATAATCCACTTATAAGTAGAAGTTTCTAGTCAATAAAATCTAAATAAAACATGAAAAAACATTTTTTTTGCATAAAATGTCATTTTTGTTATTACAGGTCTTGTCAAATGGGAACATGTTGTAAATTTCTTCAAACTAGACAGTAGTGATGGAAATTTTGTTTTCGCACCCAAATTAAAGGAAGTCTACATAAGTCCGAACACCAAACAGTAAATGAGAGTGAATCTGCTCGAGTGCTAAGCCACTCGGTTGCAGCAGGGATGTTTGCTAGAATATCTCAAGGTTTGTATTGTTATTGCTTAACCAAGTAAATATTACTATTCATCTTACAATAACATGTGAGGTCAGTAATTGTAATATAGTAGTATTATATATAGTTTATTAATTATCTCTTGTCATCTTTAGGATTGCTACCCGGGGGAAGCCGCAGTTACTGCAGATGTAGTATCAGATATGGACAAGCTGTTAGACTGGTTAAACAGCGATTCCCCAGATCGGAATACTACTTGTAAAAATATATAAACTGTTGAAAGCAATAATACAACCTTTTGTCTTGTAATTCTATATTTCTATCCACAATATAACACACTTTCAGAACTTATTACTACTTCAACAACCACAGATACTAGTAATATATAGCGGGAGTTATAAAACGTGGATGTACATAAATAAATTACAGAATTGCTTACACTATGTGTATTAGCAATAAAAATATTACAAAGCACTTATTTGTTTTATTTTATTTCTTTACTATTATAAAACCTGTGATGATTCACTCTTTCAAAATCATTTGGAAGTATTGGTATTTAAATCAAGTATTGGTATTTAAATCAAATGGAGTTCGTCGACAACCTGTACGAGAGGCAGGATTCTCGACAAATTTGCATCTAAATTTAAGTTCGCTGTTTTAGGCCCGCATACCCCGACTCGCTTCGGCGCCAGTACGGCGGGTACCCCCGACGTACTCGACGTAGTTGAAGTTGTTCGAAAGAGGTCCCAAACCTACGGCAAGGGCGGTTTGAAATCTCAGAAAAACTTAGCACTTAATTAAAAAAAATGCCACAATGTTATAGATCGGCAAAATCTTTATGAGTTATCGGAGCTTCGTGCGGAATCCTACGCAGAAGACGCAGAGTGCACGATCAGTGTTACCATCCTATCCCCCACGTTTTACATCACATAAAAATATATATCTATAACTGCTATATCTTAAATTTATTACCCAATATTAAGTTTTGACTCGTTACTTAACTCGATTATGTATGTTGCTGTTTATTTAAACTAACAGTCAATAACTAAGATAAATATAACTTTACAACTAAAACCAAATAAATATGCTTATGCTATGTGCTACACGTGCTATAAATATGCCGTAAGTCACGCTTTCGAATTTATTCATTTTTTTTTTATATATTTACATTTATTAAATGACGTTTCATGAAATTACACAACCATACAAACGTACTTCTGATAATTCATAAAGATCTTTTCAGGCTATACTTATAGCCGAAAGACTCCAGAAGGCGGCCGACGCGTTAAGCGTGTGGTTAAGTAAATGGTGAATCGAGGTCAACCCCGATAAGAGCGCAGCGGTGTTGTTCCCTCGTAAAATATAAAGAACTGTCTCTACCACCTGCATAAGCCGATACCGAGGCAAAAACAAATTAAATATCTAGGGGTCACTCTTGACTATATATTCACCTTCAGTCTAACTCTAGACCTCAGTTTAAGAGGTAAAGGATTACGCCAAACGCATCCACGTCAGTAACACAGCGCATTTCTATCTCAATAAACTATATCTCTCCCCTTCATAAACAAGAATAGTTAATCTTTGTGAATTCTCGGAGGTTCGCGCGGAATCCCACGCAGAAGACGTGCGCAGATGGTGTTACCATTCTGTGGTATATTACCCTACGTTCTACATCACATAAAAAGATATATTTTTTGAAAAATTCCACGACTATTAAAATGTAATTGAAAGTTCCCGCCTACAATACAGAATGAACTGTCGCCGTAATACACATACATATATGGCCATACTCTCTGTAGAGTATACTAAAACATTTTATAGATATAAATATCGCAGGAATTACACAAAATTAACATTTTGGTAGTCTCTGTTGTTTCCGTATATTTTAGGTCGATTAAACCTAAACTTCTATGAAAAGTTGATTTTCTTATCGCGATTTCGAAACTAGTTTAAAAACAATAATTGTTCGTATTTACGAACAGTGCACAATTTTATAATTCTGCTGATACAACAACACAAGCATTTTATATGAGTAATTTACGTTTGCTCTCACAATATGTGATAGAAGCAGAAGATATAAATTTTCAAACCTTATAAAATTAACTTAAAATATTATAATATTGTTTATGTAAATTGAGCTTGGGGGGTACAGAAAAATTTAAGTGTGGTATCCCGGTGCCATTATATGTTGCCCTGTCTTAGTGTGAGTGCTGCAACCCTACAGCATTTTAACACATACACATTGGTAAAAAAATGTAAAATTTCCTAATTTATATTTAAAATTTAAAGCTTTAATGATTCTACATTGACTATACTTGTATGATAAGTAAGTATGAAGCACAAAGGGGACTCGCACATTGACTACAAATGTAATTAGATATAAGTTTTTATTAAAATAGAAATTGTATTACTTAAGTCATATAAGTAACAAACACTTAATCAATAATCAGTCTTCACTTGACAAAGTGTGTCTGTTGGTCCGCTGCTTGTGAACTCAACAAACATAACAATGTTACTATCATATTATGATAACATTAGATTATTAGATATTTAACAAATAAATAAACTTCTTTTAATTGAATAATTCACAAACAAATAACTGTTCAAAATCAAAGTATTTGGAAACATCTGAACAACAAAACCAACATTGGTTGACGTCCCAAATAATAACAACAACACTATCACACTGAACATTTACATTATTATATTTACGCATAATTTGTGATTTAAACTATACTAAATTGTCAACTTTTAATCATTACTATGTGTTATATATATGTAATCTTACATGTACCTATGTATAAGGTCTAGTGTCTAGTGACTACATCTTAGCGACTAGTGACCAGTTGGCCAACACTTGCAGCAGCTTGTATCAACTTCCCGCTGCATACGCTGAGACCAGCAGAAGTCACACTTGTCCGGAGTGAAGTGATCGTACAAACAATAGCCACATGTTTTACACCAGAAGTTTTGGTAATGCAGCAGACCGAACAGCTTAGTATGAGTCATCTTGAAGACAAAGTGCTCCGGAGACTGTTCAGCTTCAGTGTTGCAGAAGAAGCAGGTCTGGAGGCGGACGTAGTGTGTCTCTGTCCACGGCCACTTCAAGTTCTGGGACAAGCATCTCCAGAAGTCCGCCTTACACATCACTCTGTCAACATCCATGTACATGTGGCTCGTGACGGGCATCTTCTTGTTATATATTAGTTGAAAGGTATGTGATCAGATCTTTGCTTCTATTGACTTGTCTGTGGAAGAAATATTTTATTTTTGTATATTAAATCTGTCTTCAATACAAATAACATACATTACACAATCATATTCCATAGGCAATATGGTAAAGCTTTCTCTTCTACATTTATCATGAAGTCTACTAAATTACCTACACCTGTAGTGGAAGTCGAAACCACTTATGATTGAGAGATACTTTTATTTAACAATACACCATCTATTCTATGAACTGGGCTTCATTGTTGTCGTCGAGAAACTGACAATTTATTAAGTATTTGTATTATTTACTCAAATGAAAGGTTTACATATTTTGCAACTTAACTCCTAATATTAATTACGAATTGTAGGACTGCGTTGTGTTTTTATAAATGCTAAAAAAATATTATTTAATTGTAAGAAAATAAAACGCCAATAACTTTAATAAGATTAAGAGTTGTTACCAGCAGTGGTACTCACATATAAGTTATTAAGCGGTCAAACGTGAACGTTAGTTAATTAACGAATTATTTATCATTATAAGGACAAAAGTAATACAAAAGTTTCAAAGTAGACAAGTTTGTACATGCCTTCTTCCCTCGCAGAGACGCCTGGCTCTTGTTATTCGTTTTCTGTTCTGTTGTTGTGTTACTTTGTAACTTGAGAATAAAGCCACAGCGATAATTGTACTCAAACAACTACAAATCCTCGTGTAAAACTAAATTCCGTCGCACAGTACGTACTTACAACTCAGTAGGCTGCTAATGGCGGCTTCTTTGAAATACTAATTCTGGACATTTGCATCCTTGATGTTGCCAGTTTAGCGAACATTTTAATGATGGTAACTTGTGTTCATAAGTTTGTGGAATCGATTTTTATTCGACTTGAATTTATTTACTATCAGATGATTTTATGTTTATTATTTGATCATGTACTTATATCCGACATTATAAGTAATAGAAATACATGATTATATTTTCGTTTTCGAGATCTGGTTTTATATCTCAATGTACATAGTAAAAACAGAGTTAAATATGAAACTGTGAATTGAATTGATGACGAATTGATTCGATGTTGAAATATTCAGAATCAAATAAAAGAAACACTGTATATATTTTCTGTTAAGGGGGTATTCTAGTGTAGCAATTTGAAAAAATCGATTTTTTTTTTTTGATATTTTCAAAGATTAACCTTTCAAGAATGTGTCCTTAAAAGGACAGGTCAAAATTTTGATTATTTCCAGAGATATAGCTATTTTAGTGACACGTCTTAATTAGTTAAATACTGGCTCGGCTGGAACGAATCGAACAAAAGGCGTTACCTGCGGTCCTCTTCGGTTGCAAATACCTATACATTCATACTTTTGTATTTGTAAAAAAGTAATTGATACGATCGTGAAGTCAAGTTTTTGTCAAGGGTGCAATTATTGGAAAAATAAAAAACAAGACGATATCAGTGCTTACGAAGATTGGTACGAAGAACATCAAGATTCTTCCTCAATAAACCACAAAGGAAGTAATGGAAAATGGAAGTAGACTCAGTGGTTGAAGTGTTCGGTCGATCTGAAGAAAAGCATGGATTAAATTGGTGTAGAGTCTCATGGGTTTGCTGTAAGGCGTTACGCAGTAAGGATTGAACGGTCTGAAATTCGAGCTTCAGATGCATCAAAAGAAGGAAGAACTGCTCGTTATGAGGAAAGAACTGCTGAAAACAGTCAATATGAAGTAGAGGAAGGTCCAATGTATGGAGCTGGGATAGCAGATTAACAGAACGTAAGTTATATGTACTATTCTATCAGTTACGTTGCCAGAAACTTTAACGTAAAACTTTAAACGTGTTTCTCTCGAAACTACTTCTTTCGATACGGTCGGCACGATATCTCAAGTTCTAATGAACCGATTTGCTTGAAATTTATCATGAATATTCATTACATATATCTCTATCGCATGAAGCACGAAAAACTGGAAATTTAATTTTTTTTTAATATGTGTAAACAATTCGAGAAAGCTTAAAAATTAGGGAAAAATCGACCTAAATTTTTGAGAAGCCGCCATTTTATGAAAAAAAAAATTTTCCCTTGTTTTCTGCGTCATACGATAATGACATTCATATTAATTAAGATTTTTTTTTTTTTCAGATGACCACAAGGGTAGAAATCGTGACGACGAGGATACTGCCTTTTGTTTTCCCCTTCCACTTCAAGGACGCATAATTCGATGAAAATTTATTTTTTTGTTTTTAAATTCATTTTGTGTGCTCTTAATATATAAATAAATAAATGATAAAGAAATGGATAGTAAAAATATCAATAGCTTTTATTTTATTCACCGTCAAAAAATGCTCGAAATTCGGGCCTCTAGACTAGAATACCCCCTTAAATAAACATTTCTTGTTGGAATAAAATGCTGAAAAAATAACGAATTACTTTGATACTACTTTTATCGTCTGTATTTGTATATTTTTTTTTATATGAAGAAACCAGTTAGCTGGCAACACCACAATTATAAGAGGGAAATTACCGCAATTAAGTACTTAACGATAATTCAACCAAATAGAAAAAAGATTTAAATTTGTCCCTAATAACGAAATATATGTTACCAACTCCAGGCGCACATTAATTATATTATAACTAGTGTCCGACCGAAACTGAATTATCAGCCGAAACCGAAACCGAAACTGCTGATGACGTCATAAAATTTGAATAATATGTAAAAAAAAACATTTTTACGCTTTAAAAATTACACTTACATTTGAATTTTGATGATTACGTTGATTTTATTATATAAACTAGCGGAAATAATTAAAGGATCATAAAAAAAATCATTTTTTTTAAGGTTTTCCAAGTGGCTGTATTTTCCTCAAAAATAGTCGCATTGAAATAAAAAAAAACCATTTTAAAGCTTAAAGTGTCTAGTTTTGAGATCTTAAGATAAAAAAATATCTTCAAACGACGTGTTCCGCTCTATACTGATAAATGCTGAAAGAGAAAAAAATCGATCTTTTTTCATTGAAACATATTTTTTTAACTTGACCACTATATGGATCGGAGAACTTGTTAGTCTAGACCTACGCCAGTTCTCTTTACCAAAGGCTCCTAGGGACTTACTTACATAAAGGTTTTTTGATCTGTTGCCCCGGAACCTGTGGGCTATCAAGGCCCTCTGTCGCCACTTAAGATTGGCAACACCTGGTTAAAAGGTAAGTTTTCACCTTCAACGTAACTGTACATTTCTTGCAGAGAAATTTATGTGCTAATTTATGATAAGATTTACATTACATATATGTATATTTATATTAACGTATTGACTTTATACTGTGTAACATTTATATAGAAAACCGTTATATTTAAATAATATCAAGGCAAAGCAATATTAAGGTAACTAGCCCTGGGTTCGCAAAATATCAATCAATCATAGGTATTCGACCCCTGAAAGGAGCCACACTTATGCAAACAGACACATAGTTTCGTTACAGACTAGCAGGGATAGTTCATTTAATCTGTCGACAGCAGTTCATAGTATTCTCATCATTAATTTATAATATATTAAAATTAACTACATCTTAAGATTAGGTTCACAAGCTATAAAAACACTCAAAAGTATCTAAGCTACGTGAAAATTCTTGAGTACGTCATAAGTTTCGGCATTGCCGAAGGTTCGGCAGTGTTTTTGCCGAAACCGAAACTACGGCCGAAACTACAATTTTTTGCCGAAACTTGCCGAAACCGAAACCGAAACCGAACCTTCGGTCGGACACTAATTATAACTAATTCTATATACGTCGATGACATAATAATAATTTACATATTGTTATTAATCAATATTTCATATACTTAAAGTCGCATACTCTCTAACTTCATACCAATTATTATTGTTTATTAACTTTCTACGACAACTCTGCACTGTTAAGTGTTCTCAGATTTAATCTTGTATCGTATCGCATTCTTAAGCCCTCATTATTTAAGCTGTCACCCATTTACTTTAAAACGACACTTGTGAAATATTCCCAGAGCAAATATTATCCTGAACCTTCATAATTTAAGCACTTCAGAATGACGCTTGTATTACTTAGTCTAAGTTTTTTGTAAGTGTTATTATTGTTTAATTTCTGATGTTTGTACTTTCGACCTTTTTACTGTAAACAACTAATTAAGTATTTAAGGACCAATATTTATTTAGCCAGGGGACTTCTATTTCTAAACTCATTGTGTAAAGATGTATCCTACATTAAAAGTAGTTGTAATAAATATTTGTAAATACAAGTTATATTTTCACTACGTACCGCAGCCATCCTGGGGTTATGTTTACAATTGCTTATTTAAATTGAGCAGAAAAGTTTAAGTGTGGAATCCCGGTGCCATCATATTTTGCTCTGTCTTACTGTGAGTGCTGTATCCCTACAGCATTTTAACATATACACATTGGTAAACAAATGTAGAATTTCCTCATTTATATTTATAATTTAAAGCTTTAATGATTCTAAATTGACTATACTTGTATAAGTAAGTATGAAGTACAAAGGGGACTCGCACATTGACTACAAATGTAATTAGATATAAGTTTTTATTAAAATAGAAATTGTATTACTTAAGTCATATAAGTAACAAACACTTAATCAATAATCAGTCTTCACTTGACAAAGTGTGTCTGTTGGTCCGCTGCTTGTGAACTCAACAAACATAACAATGTTACTATCATATTATGATAACATTAGATTATTAGATATTTAACAAATAAATAAACTTCTTTTAATTTAATAATTCACAAACAAATAACTGTTCAAAATCAAAGTATTTGGAAACATCTGAACAACAAAACCAACATTGGTTGACGTCCCAAATAATAACAACAACACTATCACACTGAACATTTACATTATTATATTTAAGCATAATTTGTGATTTAAACTTTACTAAATTGTCAACTTCTAATCATTACTATGTGTTACATATATGTAACCTTACATGTACCTATGTATAAGGTCTAGTGAAACACTATATCAATAATCAGTCTTCACTTGACAAAGTGTCACTATAAACTATATACATATATAGAAACATAACTTTCCTCTCCGAGTGTCCATCAGTCTGTCCACTATCATATTATGTTAACTTTAGATAAAGATATTTAACAAACAATCATACTTCTATCAATTCACTATCAAATAACTATTAATTATCAATAAATTTGCAAAAATCTCAACAATGACACTAACATTGGTCGAGGAATAACAAAAACAACATCTATCGTCACACTTCCAGTTTAACCAATTTGAAATATCTAATTAACATTTTAAATTATAAACATAATTAGTTTAAACATAATTTTTGATTTAAATTATTGTTATATAAAACTGTTAACTTAATTATTATGAAGTATTACCCGAGTATAATGTCTAGTGACCATTTGGTGAACAGTTAAAGGAACATCTATCAACTTCCCGATGCATTTGTTGGGTCCAGCAGAAGTCACACTCGTCCGGAGTGAAGTGATCGTACAAACAATAGCCACATGTTTTACACCAGAAGTTTTGGTAATGCAGCAGACTGACCAGCTTAGTATGAGTCATCTTGAAGACAAAGTGCTCCGGAGACTGTTCAGCTTCAGTGTTGCAGAAGAAGCAGGTCTGGAGGCGGACGTAGTGTGTCTCTGTCCACGGCCACTTCAAGTTCTGGGACAAGCATCTCCAGAAGTCCGCCTTACACAGCACATTGTCAACATCCATGTACTTGGGGCTCGAGACAGGCATCTTCTTGTTATATATTGGTGGAAAGGTATGTGATCAGATCTTTACTTCTATTGACTTGTCTGTGGAAGAAATATTTTATTTTTGTATATTAAATCTATCTTCAATACAAATAACATACATTACACAATCATATTCTATAGGCAATATGGTAAAGCTTTCTCTTCTACATTTATCATGAAGTCTACTAAATTACCTACACCTGTAGTGGAAGTCGAAACCACTTATGATTGAGAGATACTTTTATTTAACAAAACACAATCTATTCTATGAACTGGGCTTTATTGTTCTCGTCGAGAAACTGACAATTTATTAAGTAATTGTATTATTCACTGAAATGAAAGGTTTACATATTTTTTAATTTAACTCCATAACATTAATTACTAAACATAACAAATAATTACGAATTGTGGGACTGCGTTGTTTTTTTTATAAATGCTAAAAAAACATTATTTAATTGTAAGAAAATAAAACGCCAATAACTTTAATAAGATTCCGAGTTCTTACCACCTGGTGTGATACTCACGTATTAGTTATTAAGCAGTCAAACGTGAACGTTAGTTAATTAACGAATTATTTGTCATTATAAGGACACAAGCAATACAAAAGTTTCAAAGTAGACAAGTTTGTACATGCCTTCTTCCCTCGCAGAGACGCCTGGCTCTCGTTATTCGTTTTCTGTTCTGTTGTTGTGTTACTTTGTAACTCGAGAATAAAGCCACAACGATAACTGTACTCAAACAACTACAAATCCTCGTGTAAAACTAAATTCCGTCGCACAGTACGTACTTACAACTCAGTAGGCTGCTAATGGCGGCTTCTTTGAAATACTAATTCTGAATATTTACATCCTTGATGTTGCCAGTTTAACGAACATTTTAATGATGTCAATTTGTTTTCATAAGTTTGTGGATTCGATTTTAATTCGACTTGAATTTATTTACTGTCAGATGATTTTATTGTTTCATTATGTACTTATATCCCACATTATAAGTAATAGAAATACATGTTTATATTTTTGATTTCGAGATCTGGTTTTATATCTCAATGTACATAGTAAAAATAGAGTTAAATATGAAACTATTGAATTGATGACGAATTGATTCGATGTTGAAATATTCAGAATCAAATAAAAGAAACACTATATATTTTTTCTGTTAAATAAACATTCTTGTTGGAATAAAATGCTGGAACAATGACGAATTACTTTGATACTACTTTTATCGTCTGTATTTGTATACTTTTTTTTATATGAAGAAACCAGTTAGCTGGCAACACCACAATTATAAGAGGGAAATTACCGCAATTAAGTACTTAACGATAATTCAACCAAATAGACAAAAAGATTTAAATTTGTCCCTAATAATGAAATATAACAAAATAATATTTTTGTAATCATTTAAAATTTAGATTGTCTTCTTCATCAGCGCGCACGCAAACTTAACAACCTCATTTTATTGCTATTCTAAATTTATTTTCTAATTTTTATTTTGCATTTGTTGCATTTTGTTTTACTTTCCATTCATCATAGTTTCACTTTTAAGTCTTACTACAAGTCATCAACAATAAAAACTGTAGGTGCTGTCTCTATATAAAGATAAATTAATTGCAAGCAACAGAGAAGGAAGAGAATATGTAGTGTTAAAGAATTTTAGAGTCATTTATATAGATATTGGTGCTATCTAATCTCTGCTTGATAATTCTTTAATGAGAAATAATAATACATCACTTAAATACACAATACCCCGAACAATAAAAACCAAATTATTGTCTCACTTATTCCAACTGCAAATGGACTGTCAACATTACACATTAAATGATAAATAATTATAAAATTGTTAAATATTTTAATGCTATGCTTCTATACTATACACTGAAACTAGATATAAAGTATTTTCACATTACAAAGCCCCTTTGCACAAATGTTATCATGTTATGAGTGTACATACTAACTGTTATTACATACTATAATTACAAGGACAATTAGGGAATAAAGTAAAATATAAAACGTTATTTAAAATATTTATTCAATTACAACAATTAACAAAAATAACTTCAATTTCTTCTTTTTAATTAGAGTAAGAATAAGGCACTTGAAGATTATAAAACAAGTAACACTACTTGTGTATGTTAATTTAATATCACACCTTTTAATGATTATTTAAGTTGTTTTTAAAATAAAACAAAATCAAATAAATGATGAAAATTTATAAAAATTGGAATTGAAGTCACTGTATTTTAAAAATGAAGACATTGAAATAGTAGTACAAACCTTCCATACAGGAGTCGCACACAGCTGTGTTATAAAGAATATAACAGACAATAAGCACCTGAATATTTGTCAGGAACTTATCAGATTTTGTCATTAACTTTTTAAAAAGTAAAAAGAAAGAAACATACTAATATGTCTCTAAGAGAATGTCAGTCTTTTTATACTCTAATAGGAAATATGAAGAAAGTTTGTTGCAGTCTCTTACAATTTATAATATATGTAGGTGATGTTGGTTTCCTTACACATTAGTTGTCTAACATTACAATACTATAAATGTCTCTACTATACTTATACATATTTACCCTTTTATTAATACTGTTAACAATAATTTCACCTTCATGCAGTGATATTTCCACATTACACCTACTAATAACAATATTGAGATCAGTTTCATTTCACTTAAATAATATCCGCCCACTCTTTGTCATAATTACTAATTTAACTTCTTAACTTATAATATTATTAAAAAACTTATCACTAACAGAATTCACAAATATATTACTTTAGTGATTCAGATACTGTACCTTTACTATAGAGTGACTGTCTTAAGGACTTCGTACTACTAATGTCTATAGTTAGTACCTGACTTGTATCTCTAGTTCGCCCGACGTCTGTGAGAGACGCAGTTGACTTCCCTACGAATGTGTCGCAGCCAGCAGTAGTCACACTCCTCCGGCGTGTAGTGTTGGTACACACAGTAGCTGCACCTCTTACACCAGAAGCTCGGATCGTTCAATAAGGAAGCAATCCTGGACTTGTCCAGTGTGACGATGAAGTGCTCCAGAGCGCTGTCCACTGGAGTGTGACAGAGGCGGCAGGAGCCGCGGCGGATGAAGTGAGTGAGCGGCCACGGCCATACTACGTTGCTCGTAAGAGACAGTCCGAAGTCGGTCTTGCTCAGGAACTTGTTCACGTTCATGTTTACAGGAGTTGTGTTGTCAGACATTGTTCAATGTGTTGTAAAATGTATGTACAATCACACTTTTGCTTCTAAACCTGACAAAAATAAAGATGCATTAGGTTAGAGACACAAACGATTGTTTCTAGCACACAAAATTACGTCTCCCCAGTCATCTGTACATTCAGAGTAAGTCCTAGATTTGTAAAATGTATACCGAACGTAACGCAGGCCTAATTCTCATTGGACAAAGATGGTCGTATTGCAAAATAAGGTAATTCATCATTTTTTAAACAATAATTACATGTCAGTACTCACTCACCAATAACTCGGTCTTTGGTTAATATATTTCAAGTTAAAATATTAGATGAAACGACACCCAGTACTCGGCGGTTACTTGAAGGAATACTTCAAAACTGGAAATTTTATTTGCAAAATACGAAATCTGTAGTTCCGTATCCGCGCATCGAAAGATGTTGCCAGCAGCATATAACTGACATTAAAAATAAAGAATAAATATATTTTAACAATTTAAAATTTGTAAAATTCACTCCTATATTTTCCCAATACAACTTTTCTTTACAAATAAGACGCCACAGTTGTCTTAGACTAAAATTGAAGAATCCCGATTGTAGAACAAAGTAGAGCGCATTCTTCATATATGTGATAATGCCAAAGATAAAGCCAGACTCGTGGTGTTTGACTTTGTGTGTGACTTTGTTTTAAAATCAACGTATATCCATACTGTAGATGGCATGTAAGCCAGCTCTCCCTATTCCCACCATTCCCATCCTTCCTCCCTCCTTCTGTCCTACATTCCCAAGGCTGGCAACGCATCCATAACTTGAATGTTGTGGATGTCTATGGGCGAAGGTAACCGCTTAACACCAGGTGGGCCTTCAGCTCGTTTGCCTCCTTTATTCCATAAAAAAAATATATATATCATACTCATAGTCTGTTTGTCTGTGCATCGCGCTCGTCGCAGATATCAAAATCCTTTCCTTGCGCCTGAGGATAAATTTTACATAGGTTATTTTTTAGACAATATTAAGAGTAACACCTTTTTTCAATTTTCTTTGGCTTTAAATATAATCTCTAACGATAATACTTATATAACTTCCAATGTTTATATTATAAATTAAATTTTTTACTGTTTTAACTTCTATAAATTCATAATGATTTTGTAAAAAGGAAAAAAATTAATGATAAAAAGGTGATTATTTGTAAAAAGAACGTCCATGCCTTAAGCCGTAGTGTGATAAAATAAAATTATAAAAAACTTCCATAAATGTCACTGCATTCTTAACTATTAATTTATCAATAGAGACGCTATTTTGGGCGGCCAAGCCAAGTGGCCAAACCAAGTGTCAACGCAGGTTATTGCGATGTACTTATCACCTCTTACGTTACAAGAACAAGGATATAGAGAAAATAAATATATTTCAATATAAAAACATTAAGGAAATGAATCGACTTATTATACCTGAATATATGTTCAGAATTAAACATCAACGCATCAGCCACGACGTGCAACGTAGGAGCGATAGCAGTAGAAAATATTATACGGAACACCGCCATTTTAGTACCAATTTCGTCAGATACGCAGAAAGTAGTCCATGAAGCCCCCCTCCTACCCCACAGTAGCAAGTCGTACCCTGTCTGCATGTACACGACGATCCCTCATCTGCAGACCATTTGGCAGGCAAAAGGTAGAAGCAGTCGGTTGAAACTCCGAATTTGGATTCTTTTGGATCTTTTACTATCTGTAAGTAATAAGATTAACGTATTATTTTTATCTTAGCTTTACAATTTTCTCTGGTTAGCAGGGTAGGCAGAGAGTGAGACCAGTGTCATCTTATAATTTTAGTTAGAAGAAAGACCTTAGTGAAATATACCTTCGCTTTTATTAATTTATTCTTATTGTATTATAAATTATTATACTGAGACTACCACAGTGTAGTAGGTGAGCGTCGTGACAGTAAATACTATTGGATATGGGTTCGAACCCCATTCGGGGAAATAATTATTTCCATGGCATGGTGCAGAGTGGAGTACAGAGTGTCTACTAGGTTCTCTCTGACTTCACAGACTTTTGTGATTAACAAACAAAAGTCATAGTACTTAAACAAAAGTAATAATCTATACTTATATTATAAATGCGAAAGTCTGTGTGTTTGTCTGTCATGCTTTCACGGCTAATCTACTGGTCCCATTTGGATGAAATTTAGAATGAGAGTAGTAAAAGTTACTGGATCTAACCGTAGGCTACTTATTTTTTCAAAAATCAACCGCTAAAAGCTTGAAATAGGGGATGAAAGTTTATATGAAAAATCTAAACCGCTTGAACAATTATAAAGGATTTTGGCATAAATATAGTGGGTAATCTAAGCTTAAACATAGGCTACTTTATTTTTGAAAAACCCACAATAAAAACACTAAATATCAATACTTACCTGAATGTCACAATCCTGCCACGAATGCATTTCAGTACTAACGGCGACCGATGCACGTCACCTAGAAGCTTCATCGCCAAGTCTAATATATCTTGTACGTGTTCCACAGCAAGCAATGTTACGTGCGAGTCGGATGTTGTATGCGGAAGTAGAACTGTTGAATAACAACTTGTTGTTATTTAATGATAAACACATAACGTACAGTAAACAAGTGGAAAGCTAAAGTTTGGTATATATGTGGGTTTCTTCAAGTTGCGAGAGGATATCGCAGCGCAGAACCACGACTATTGGGTGTCGGTTCGATTTTCACTTTCTACGCTCTGGTAATCAATAGACGGTGCAGCGTTAGCGTCCGTCTCTTAACGCACAATTTCAATGTCAATGTCTCGATGCCACGCGGAAAGTGGAGAAGAGAGCATCTCGACACCAGGCTCTCTCACTACGCTGTTAGGAAAGCATTTTCCAAAGTTCCTACGAGAACAGGAAACAAGGGGCTTTACATTTCGTAGTTTGCACAAACGAAGTCGCGAGCTACAACTGCTATATTATGAAATGTATGTATAAATTACCTACAATGTTTAAATTTAAAAATCTAGATATCACCATCATATTCAAATAGGAATGGAGTTTGCAACACCACAGGCTGTTGAACATTCTCTCTCACTCATTGTTTATATTATTTTAGACGTCAACTAAACTGTTTCTTGTACAATCATTAAACACAAATTTTCACAGTAACAAAAAACCATATCAAATAGCTGAATATATTGCAAAATCAGATCTTTAAAATTCCTTAAATAAATTACTCTCATCTCATAAACCTAACAGAAAATTTGAGAAGTTTGTTAAAATAAAATTTTCAAGTCTTACTTAATTGTAAAGTAGGAATAGCATCCAGCCATCAGCCTTGTTAAACGCCGAGTAGGCAGCTGAAAGCAATCAGAAAAATGTTTGTTGCAAAATCTGATCTGTTTATATAAAGATATCATCTTTTTCCTTTATTGGTAGATCAAGCACTGCTTTACAAGCCTTAAACTATTCAATATCTTCAATATTTTCACTACTTGCCTTCAGGAAATGGTGCAAGGGTCCTGAAAATAATATAATATTGATATAAAGAATAGACAGAAATAAGAAGCTGTAGGTTGAATTTAAAGTTGTAAAATTTGAATATCACAATATTGAATTTAACTCGACGCAGCATCAGTAGGTTATTCACATTAGATATCAGTTCCTTTAATCATATCTCAGTCGCCAAATCATGACCCGTAGTTAAGAGTAAAAAATACTGGAGTTAGAATAAGTCATAATATTTTTAGCCAGATTTTGTTGTAGCCTAAAATTAAGTAAGTATTTTACATATATACTTGCTAAAGTTTCGCTTGTGGTATAAAATTATAAATTAAAACAGGCCTTGTGATACTTACCATCAGTCATGCATCCGAAGTAACATTTGAATCGAGACTTATCGGTCAAAGGTCCAAGTATCTCGTCAAGGGACGTCGTTGAAGCAGGAGTCAGGGTCCAGCTTAAACAATAATTCAAGAAAGTTTCCGCAGCGCCACGAGCTCAAGAGTACGAAAAACGTTATAATAAAGCTTTAGAAAACTTTTAACAGAAATAAAAAAATTGTTGCCTAATGTTTTAATAAACAAAATAAGTCAATTTTATTGAAAATACATAAAAATACATAAAATGATCGAAAAATAATAATTACACAACTTCTTAGTAAGTAAAAAATAATGTGTTATTTTAGTTTTAATTACATAATTAATCATACGTGACACAAGCTACCATCTAGTAGTTAAAAATGCAAAATAACAAACTACTTTACGCCCTTCAATGACAGCTGGCGCTAGTTGTGGAGTCACGTTTTTGCGTCAGTCTTTGTATGTAAGGTGTCAGTAAACTGTCAAGTCCTACATCGCGCTATTAACATTTTGCAAACATTTGCGTATATATAACTATGTAATCAAACGGATTATGTAGTGCCTAGAGGACCACGCGACGGCGCAGATTGCCCTCGTAAGGTCCCTGATCCCGAAGTCCCTCCCAGTTGCGTACTGTGCGGGTCAAAGGGGGCACCCCGCGAACTATCGCGGATGCTCTCGCGCCCCGCGCAGACGCCCTTTCAAGACGCCCTTTCAACGCCGCCCTTTCAAGGGCGGCGCAGATCCGCAGATCTAAAGCCTACACCGAAGGAGGGCCCCTAAGGTGTATGTCGCGGCCGCGCTCCCCAATGACGCGGCCGCGCTCCCCAAGACAAATGCGTGGTTTAAACCCGCAGCTGTCCCCGGCCGTCGCGCAAGCGGCGATGCCGGCCCCTCCGCCAGCGGCGGCGGCCAAGTGCTGCCACACTTCAATTAAAACTACTAAGTAGTAGTTTTTTATTTATATTTTTAAGTAAAAAGTATATGATTTTTGACTAAGGGTTAAGCTTTGACTATACATTATAAATAAAAAATAATGATAAAAAAATAAGTATTGAATTTTACTAACGAAGCGCTTTCAACTGATATGGTATACGATTTATTTAAAAATAATCAAGACTTTTAGTAGCATTGTCTTTTCATAGGGCAGGGCAACATTGTAATTTACAAATGGCCGAATTGCTTGTTAAGCGAGCACCCTGTAACTTTTATTGTTACTGAAGTTGTTCCAATTTTTGATCCAGC
This sequence comes from Dryas iulia moderata, assembly GCA_019049465.1. NCBI lineage: Eukaryota > Metazoa > Arthropoda > Insecta > Lepidoptera > Nymphalidae > Dryas > Dryas iulia. The sequence continues at coordinate 15,248,252 of CM032430.1, read as the reverse complement.
TCACTTACTAAAATGCTTTAGAAATGTTATATATTTTACTATTTTAATTATAAAAAAATTGTACACTTCTACTAGATGTGGTATAAACATATTATGCTTCAATCAAATTAAAATATAAAATTATAATCCACTTATAAGTAGAAGTTTCTAGTCAATAAAATCTAAATAAAACATGAAAAAACAATTTTTTTGCATAAAATGTCATTTTTGTTATTACAGGTCTTGTCAAATGGGAACATGTTGTAAATTTCTTCAAACTAGACAGTAGTGATGGAAATTTTGTTTTTGCACCCAAATTAAAGGAAGTCTACATATCTAATTCTATATTTCTATCCACAATATAACACACTTTCAGAACTTATTACTACTTCAACTTCCAGCAATTAATAAATAAAAATAACAAAATCTCTTAATATAAATAATCAACAACCACAGATACTAGTAATATATAGCGGAAGTTATAAAACGTGGATGTACATAAATAAATTACAGAATTGCTTACACTATGTGTATTAGCAATAAAAATATTACAAAGCACTTATTTGTTTTATTTTATTTCTTTACTATTATAAAACCGAAGAAGTATTGGTATTTAAATCAATATTTCCATGATTTTGAAAAAGTAAATCATTCAGGTTTTTGAATAAAATTTGGTTTTAAAACGAAATTTGAAATTTCCCGCCGAAGAATTTGAAATTTGCTGACGAAAAAATTGACATTTGTGTTTCCGGTGGGTCTGTAATAGATGGCGTTAGTTTCGTTTTGTCCTCCACTCTTTTGTTTGTATGAAGTGGACATTCTTCCCTTTGGGTAATGTATTCTGTGGTCAAGTCCTACATCGCGCTATTAACATTTTGCAAACATTTGCGTATATATAACTAAGTAATTCGGTTAATATTCCAGCGCGCGATGTCCACCGCATGTATTGTTATACATGTGAATGTAATGCACACTAAATGGGAGTTTGACGATGTGCTGTGCGGGTCAAAGGGGCGGCCCCTCCTGTAAGGGCGGCGCAAGCGTTAGTGCCGGCACCAAAAGAGAACCACATCTGTATATTATCATCCACCTATTATAATGTCATCAGTCTATCTCTCTCCTAAAAGAAGAGTACATGAAGGCGATTTCAAAGCCTTGTTAGATATGGATTGGTGACGCAGTTACTTTTTTGACCGGCGACCTTTATTGCAGAAATATCAAATGGAGTTCGTCGAGAACCTGTACGAGAGGCAGGATTCTCGACAAATTTGCATCTAAATTTAAGTTCTCTGTTTTAGGCCCGCATACCCCGACTCGCTTCGGCGCCAGTACGGCGGGTACCCCCGACGTACTCGACGTAGTTGAAGTTGTTCGAAAGAGGTCCCAAACCTACGGCAAGGGCGGTTTGAAATCTCAGAAAAACTTAGCACTTAATTAAAAAAAATGCCACAATGTTATAGATCGGCAAAATCTTTATGAGTTATCGGAGCTTCGTGCGGAATCCTACGCAGAAGACGCAGAGTGCACGATCAGTGTTACCATCCTATCCCCCACGTTTTACATCACATAAAAATATATATCTATAACTGCTATATCTTAAATTTATTACCCAATATTAAGTTTTGACTCGTTACTTAACTCGATTATGTATGTTGCTGTTTATTTAAACTAACAGTCAATAACTAAGATAAATATAACTTTACAACTAAAACCAAATAAATATGCTTATGCTATGTGCTACACGTGCTATAAATATGCTGTAAGTCACGCTTTCGAATTTATTCATTTTTTGTTATATATTTACATTTATTAAATGACGTTTCATGAAATTACACAACCATACAAACGTACTTCTGATAATTCATAAAGATCTTTTCAGGCTATACTTATAGCCGAAAGACTCCAGAAGGCGGCCGACGCGTTAAGCGTGTGGTTAAGTAAATGGTGAATCGAGGTCAACCCCGATAAGAGCGCAGCGGTGTTGTTCCCTCGTAAAATATAAGGAACTGTCTCTACCACCTGCATAAGCCGATACCGTGGCAAAAACAAATCAAATATCTAGGGGTCACTCTTGACTATATATTCACCTTCAGTCTAACTCTAGACCTCAGTTTAAGAGGTAAAGGATTACGCCAAACGCATCCACGTCAGTAACACAGCGCATTTCTATCTCAATAAACTATATCTCTCCCCTTCATAAACAAGAATAGTTAATCTTTGTGAATTCTCGGAGGTTCGCGCGGAATCCCACGCAGAAGACGTGCGCAGATGGTGTTACCATTCTGTGGTATATTACCCTACGTTCTACATCACATAAAAAGATATATTTTTTGAAAAATTCCACGACTATTAAAATGTAATTGAAAGTTCCCGCCTACAATACAGAATGAACTGTCGCCGTAATACACATACATATATGGCCATACTCTCTGTAGAGTATACTAAAACATTTTGTAGATATAAATATCGCAGGAACTACAAAAAATGTACATTTTGGTAGTTTTTCGAAATGTCCAAAAATCAATCGTCTCTGTTGTTCCGTATATTTTTGGTCGATTAAACCTAAACTTCTATGGAAAGTTGATTTTCTTATCGCGATTTCGAAACTAGTTTAAAAACAATAATTGTTCGTATTTACGAACAGAGCACAATTTTATAATTCTGCTGATACAACAACACAAGCATTTTATATGAGTAATTTACGTTTGCTCTCACAATATGTGATAGAAGAAGATAGAAATTTTTAAACCTAATAAAATTAACTTAAAATATTATAATGTTGTTTATTTAAATTGAGCTTGGGGGGTACAGAAAAATTTAAATGTGGTATCCCGGTGCCATTATATTTTGCCCTGTCTTAGTGTGAGTGCTGCAACCCTACAGCATTTTAACACATGTACATTGATAGATTATTTAGAATAGAATTTCCTAATTTATATTTAAAATTTAAAGCTTTAATGATTCTACATTGACTATACTTGTATGATAAGTAAGTATGAAGCACAAAGGGGACTCGCACATTGACTACAAATGTAATTAGATATAAGTTTTTATTAAAATAGAAATTGTATTACTTAAGTCATATAAGTAACAAACACTTAATCATTAATCAGTCTTCACTCGACAAAGTGTGTCTGTTGGTCCGCTGCTTGTGAACTCAACAAACATAACAATGTTACTATCATATTATGATAACATTAGATTATTAGATATTTTAACAAATAAATAAACTTCTTTTAATTTAATAATTCACAAACTAATTCAAAGTATTTGGAAACATCTGAACAACAAAACCAACATTGGTTGACGTCCCAAATAATAACAACAACACTATCACACTGAACATTTAAATTATTATATTTAAACATAATTTGTGATTTAAACTTTACTAAATTGTCAACCTTTAATCACTACTATGTGTTACATATATGTAATCTTACATGTACCTATGTATAAGGTCTAGTGAAACACTACATCAATAATCAGTCTTCACTTGACAAAGTGTCACTATAAACTATATATATAGAAACATAACTTTCCTCTCCGAGTGTCCATCAGTCTGTCCACTATCATATTATGTTAACTTTAGATAAAGATATTTAACAAACAATCATACTTCTATCAATTCACTATCAAATAACTATTAATAATCAATAAATTTGCAAAAATCTCAACAACAACACTAACATTGGTTGAGGAATAACAAAAACAACATCTATCGTCACACTTCCAGTTTAACCAATTTGAAATATCTAATTAACATTTTAAATTATAAACATAATTAGTTTAAACATAATTTTTGATTTAAATTATTATTATATAACATTGTTAACTTAATTATTATGAAGTATTACCCGAGTATAATGTCTAGTGACCATTTGGTGAACAGTTAAAGGAACATCTATCAATTTCCCGATGCATTTGTTGGGTCCAGCAGAAGTCACACTCGTCCGGAGTGAAGTGATCGTACAAACAATAGCCACATGTTTTACACCAGAAGTTTTGGTAATGCAGCAGACTGACCAGCTTAGTATGAGTCATCTTGAAGACAAAGTGCTCCGGAGACTGTTCAGCTTCAGTGTTGCAGAAGAAGCAGGTCTGGAGACGGACATAGTGTGTCTCTGTCCACGGCCACTTCAAGTTCTGGTACAAGCATCTCCAGAAGTCCGCCTTACAGAGAACATTGTCAACATCCATATACTTGGAGCTCGAGACAGGCATCTTCTTGTTATATATTGGTTGGAAGGTAGGTGATCAGATCTTTGCTTCTATTGACTTGGCTGTGGAAGAAATATTTTATTTTTGTATATTAAATCTGTCTTCAATACAAATAACATACATTACACAATCATATTCCATAGGCAATATGGTAAAGCTTTCTCTTCTACATTTATCATGAAGTCTACTAAATTACCACCCTCCTACACCTGTAGTGGAAGTCGAAACCACTTATGATTGAGAGATACTTTTATTTAACAATACACCGACTATTCTATGAACTGGGCTTCATTGTTGTCGTCGAGAAACTGACAATTTATTAAGTATTTGTATTATTTACTCAAATGAAAGGTTTACATATTTTGTAGCTTAACTACTAACTAACATTAATTATGAATTGTAGGACTGCGTTGTGTTTTTATAAATGCTAAAAAAATATTATTTAATTGTATGAAAATAAAACGCCAATAACTTTAATAAGATTCCGAGTTCCTACCAGCAGTGGTACTCACGAAAAAGATATTAAGCGGTCTAACGTTATAGTTAGTTAATTACCAAATTATATATCGTTATAAGGGCAAAAGTTTCAAAGTAAACAAGTTTGTACATGCCTTCTTCCCTCGCAGAGACGCCTGGCTCTTGTTATTCGTTTTCTGTTCTGTTGTTGTGTTACTTTGTAACTCGAGAATAAAGCCACAACGATAACTGTACTCATACAACTACAAATCCTCGTGTAAAACTAAATTCCGTCGCACAGTACGTACTTACAACTCAGTAGGCTGCTAATGGCGGCTTCTTTGAAATACTAATCCTGAATATTTACATCCTTGATGTTGCCAGTTTAGCGAACATTTTAATGATGTCAACTTGTGTTCATAACTCTGTGGAATCGATTTTAAATCGACTCGAATTTATTTACTGTCAGATGATTTTATGTTTATTGTTTCATTGTGTACTTATATCCGACATTATAAGTAATAGAAATACATGTTTATATTTTTGATTTCTAGATCTGCTTTTATATCTCAATGTACATAGTAAAAACAGAGTTAAATATGAAACTATGAATTGAATTGATGACGAATTGATTCGATGTTGACATATTCAGAATCAATCAATAAAATGCTGAAACAATTACGAATTACTTTAATACTACTTTTATTGTATGTAATTGTATATATTTTTTTATATAAAGAAACCAGTTAGCTGGCAACACCACAATGATAAGAGGGAAATTACCGCAATTAAGTACTTAACGATAATTCAACCATATAAAAAAAAGATTTAAATTTGTACCAAATAATGAAATATAAAAATTAAACATTTTTGTAATTATTTAAAATTTAGATTGTTTTCTTTTTCAGTGCACACGCAAACTTGACAACCTCATTTTATTGTTATTCTAAATTATTTTTTAATTTTTATTTTGCATTTGTTGCATTTTGTTTTACTTTCCATTCATCATAGTTTCACTTTTAAGTCTTACTACAAGTCATCAACAATAAAAACTGTAGGTACTGTCTCTATATAAGGATAAATTAATTGCAAGCAACAGAGAAGGAAGAGAATATGTAGTGTTAAAGAATTTTAGAGTCATTTATATAGATATTGGTGCTATCTAATCTCTGCTTGATAGCCAAAGGGTATATGCTAAGTGATGTATTATTATTTCTCATTAAAGAATGGGAAATAAAAATACATCACTTAAATACACAATACCCCGAACAATAAAAACCAAATTATTGTCTCACTTATTCCAACTGTGAATGGACTGTCAACATTACACAATACATGATAAATAATTATAAAATTGTTAATTGTTTTAATGCTATGCTTCTATACTATACACTGAAACTAGATATAAAGTATTTTCACATTACAAAGTCCCTTTGCACAAATGTTATCATGTTATGAGTGCACATACTAACTGTTATTACATACTGTAATAACAAGAACAGTGGGGGAATAAAGTAAAATATAAAACGTCATTTAAAATGTTTATTCAATTACAACAATCAACAAAATTAAACCTAATTTCTTCTTAATAGTAAAAATTAGGCACTTGTCGATTATAAAACAAGTAACACTACTTGTGTATGTTAATTTAATATCACACCTTTTATTGATTATTTAAGTTGTTTTTAAAATAAAACAAAATCAAATAAATGATGAAAATTTATAAAAATTGGAATTGAAGTCAAAATACTGTATTTTAAAAATCAACACATTGAAATAGTAGTACAAACCTTCCATACAGGAGTCGCACACAGCTGTGTTATAAAGAATATAACAGACAATAAGCACCTGAAAGTTTGTCAGGAACTTATCAGATTTTGTCATAAACTTTTTAAAAAGTAAATAAAATTAAATACTAATATGTCTCTAAGAGAATGTCAGTCTTATTATACTCTAATAGGAAATATGAAGAATGTTTGTTGCAGTCTCTTACAATATATAATATATGTAGGTTTTGTTGGATTCCTTACACATTAGTTGTCTAACATTACAATACTATAAATGTCTCTACTATACTTATACATATTTACCCTTTTATTAATACTATTAATAATAATTTCACCTTCATGCAGTGATATTTCCACATTACACCTACTAATAATAATATTGAGATCAGTTTCATTTCCCTTAAATAATATCCGCCCACTCTTTGTCATAATTACTAATTTAACTTCTTAACTTATAATATTATTAAAAAACTTATCACTAACAGAATTCACAAATATATTACTTTAGTGATTCAGATACTGTAACCTTAACTATAGAGTGACTGTCTTAAGGACTTTGTACTACTAATGTCTATAGTTAGTACCTGACTTGTATCTCTAGTTCGCCCGACGTCTGTGAGAGACACCATTGACTTCCCTGCGAATGTGTCGCAGCCAGCAGTAGTCACACTCCTCCGGCGTGTAGTGTTGGTACACACAGTAGCTGCACCTCTTACACCAGAAGCTCGGATCATTTAATAAGGAAGCAATCCTGGACTTGTCCAGTGTGACGATGAAGTGCTCCAGAGCGCTGTCCACTGGAGTGTGACAGAGGCGGCAGGAGCCGCGGCGGATGAAGTGAGTGAGCGGCCACGGCCATACTACGTTGCTCGTAAGAGACAGTCCGAAGTCGGTCTTGCTCAGGAACTTGTTCACGTTCATGTTTACAGGAGTTGTATTGTCAGACATTGTTCAATGTGTTGTAAAATGTATGTACAATCACACTTTTGCTTCTAAACCTGACAAAAATAAAGATGCATGAAATTACGTCTCCCCAGTCATCTGTACATTCAGAGTAAGTCCTAGCTAACACCCCCGCTTTGTACAATGTATACCGAACGTAACGAAGGCCTAACTCTCTTTAGACAAAGATGGTCGAATTGCAAAATAAGATAATCATTCATTCATCATCATCATAATTCATCATCATTCATTTTTTAAACAATAATTACATGTCAGTACTCACTCACCAATAACTCGGTCTTTGGTTAATATATTTCAATCTTAAATATTAGATGTAACGACACGCAGTACTCGGCGGTTACTTGAAGGAATACTTCAAAATTGGAAATTTTATTTGCAAAATACGAAATCTGTAGTTCCGTATCCGCGCATCGAAAGATGTTGCCAGCAGCATATAACTGACATTAAAAATAAAAAATAAATATTAAATGCATGTGAAATTTCAAATTACTATTATTAAAATGTTTTATGGTAAATAAAAAGATATTAGAACAAGTGAATGATGTAGTATATTTGGGAAGTATGTTTAGCAGAGATGAAACATATGACATGGACATACCTACAGGGGATTGAAAAATACTTGGTACTGCTATATTAAAAAAGAAACTACTATTTAGTAGTTTCTTTAAAATATAGTTTTAAGTAGACGTATATGATTTTTTAGGATGGACTAAGCTTTGACTATACATTATAAATAAAAAATAATAATAAAAAATTAGTATTGAATTTTAGTAAGTAAGCGCTTTGAACTGATATGGTATACGATTTATCTAAAATAATCAAGACATTTTAGTAGCATTGTCTTTTCATAGGGCAGGGCAACATTGTTATTTACAAATGGCCGATTTGCTTGTTAAGCGAGCAACCTGTTACTTTTATTGTTACTGTAGTTGTACTAATTTTTGATCCATCTCACTTGCTAAAATGCTTTAGAAATATAATATAACATTTTATACGAATATTCCTTCAAACAATGAGAAAGGCATTTACTTTAAAGGTAAGAAAGGTATTTACTTTATTATTTTAATTATTAAAAGTAGGTAAAAATTTGTATGTTTCTACCAAATGGTATAAACATTTTATGTTTCAATCAAATTAGAAAATGAAATTATAACCACACTTAAAAGTAGGAGTTTCTAATCTAATAAAATCTGAATAAGACATCAAAAAACATTTTTTTTGCATAAAATGTCATTACAGGTTATGGCAAATGGGAACATATTGAAAATTTCTGCATACATATACCAAGAGTGACGGAAATTTTGTTTTCGCATCCAAATTAAAACAAGTCCACATGTGTCCAAACACCAAACAGAAACTGAGAGTGAATCTTGCTGCTCGAGTGCTAAGCCACTCAGTTGCAGCAGAGATGTTTGCTAGAATATCTCAAGGTTTGTATTGTTATTGCTTAACCAAGTAAATATTGCTATTCATCTTACAATAACATGTTAATTCCAGTAAGGTCAGTAATTGTAAAATGACCTTTATTAATTATCTTTTGTAATTTTTAGGATTGCTACCCGGGGGAAGCCACAGGTACTGCAGATATAGTATCAAATATGGACAAGCTAAAAGACATTTAAAGAAAACGTATAAAAATTTATGGACAAGCTGTTTGACTGTATAAATAGCGATTCCCCAGATCGGAATACTACTTGTAAAAATATATAAACTATGTGTATTAGCAATAAAAATATTGTAAAGCACTTATTTGTTTTATTTTATTTCTTTATTATTATAAAACCTGTAATGATTCACTCTTTCAAAATCATTTGGAAGTATTGGTTATTTAAATCAATATTTCCATGATTTTGAAAGAGTGAATCATTCGGGTTTTTAAATAAAAAAAATGTTTTAAAACCAAATTTGAAATTTCCCGCTAGTATTTTTTAAATTTGCCGCTGAAAAATTTGAAATTTGCCGCCGAATTTGACATATTTGTTTCCGGTGGGTCTATAATAGATGGCGTTAGTTTCAGTTTTGTCCCCCACTTTTTTGTATGAAGTGGACATTCTTCCTTTTGGGTAAATGTGTTCTATGGTCTCAATAGATGGCGTGAGGATCGAATTAGCTCGCGCTATCGTTTGGTTATCGGTAAAAATATAAGTATCGAAACGTATGTTTTAAATGTAGTTATTACAAAGTAATTAGTTATTACGTATATTTTAAGTGTAGTTATTACAAAGACACCCATAGCGTCTTACTAGATGCCAATGACCCCATAACGGAAGCCAATGCCTCTTACGTAGGTAGGACACACACAAAACAATCAAGACACATATACCGTCGCCGATGGACTCGGCGGCGAAGTCGTACTTATTTAACGATTCGACCGCGCGTTGGCGTGGCCGGGTCCAGCGGTTAGGGACTGTTAGGCTCCCTTAGACTAGTCTAATTACTTCCGGTCGCGGCTTCTGTGTCGCGGCCGGGTTGTTTAGCATAGGGTTCACCCCCCTCCGCCCGCCGACGACGCAAGCCGAGGTCCTAGCCCCGCCAGGGGGTGCCCTTGCGCCTGTCGGCTCCCCCTCGAGCAGCTATCAGTGCTTGCATATCGCAGGGACGGCAATTTTATGATTGAAATATACACAGTTGTACCATTATACAGTGAGTTTATTATTTAAATCCTTCGCGCTAGTTTAGGACCCTGTTCTTCATGGTCCTTCGACTCAGATAGGTCAAGTGGAATTTTTGACACTTTAGTGGTGGTAGTGAATTGCCACCCGCTGTTACAGAGCAGTGGATCACTGTTCTAAATCATCTCTACAGAGGGCATTGAAGCTGCCCAGTAGTGGATCCAGGTAACCAGTGTGCAGCCAGGAGGGGCCAGGTGCAGCATTGGAGCGACATCTGGAGGAACAAGCGGGAGGAATCGAGAAAACTGGTGTCTATGGTGTCCAACCAAGGGCGCGCGGCTACAGCTAAGTAACTAAGTATTGTTACATTTTTTTTATTTTTTTTTTTTTTTTTTTTTCGTTTATTTGGGTAAACAAACAGTATTACAGTGTATTTTGTTATGACATTATTATAAACAATTAAATAACAGTAATACCAACACCGTTTACCACAGCTTACTAAACATTAGTAAACAAATAATCGGCTGGGCAATTTTAGACGCTATTTTAAACGCGAAACACTAATATAATGTGAGAAAATAAAAATAAAAGGAGAACTACTTATAAAATAAAGTTGTAGAATCACTAAAATAATGTAAGTAACATTATGTTAGTGATTCAACAAGTTTTTTGAAAGCACCAGGACGTGTTGTCGCAATGTCGATAGTACTGAAGTTCTTATTATAGGAATCAACCATCCTGAATAATGGAGATCGTCTACCAGTATTTGTGCGGCAACGTTTAGTTGCAAACAATTGACAAGGCTTGCGGCAATGCGTTCTAGTAGGTATACAATAACAAATTTGATTAACAAGGTCAGGACAATCATATCTATTGTGACACAAAGCATATAAAAATAACGCTTCCGGAAAGTTGCTTACGCCTAGCCTGCAATGTAATGAGCTTATATTTTTTAAGTAATTCTGCATATGGTAATTGACTTCGAAAACATCTATACTGCACGTTGCGCAGAAATTTTATTTGAATTGTTTCAAGAGCTAAAATGTATTTATTGTAAAATGGGTTCCACACAGGCACAGCGTATTCAACTTGAGAGCGAATTAAAGCCTTATAAAGAGTAAGATAAGAAGAAGAACGCTTAAAATTTTTAGTAGATCGCATGACGAAACCATACATTTTGAAGGCTTTATTTTTTATACTTTCAATGTGTAAATCAAGGTGAAGCTTGCAATCTAGTATGACTCCGAGATCCCTAATGTATTTCACCGTTTCAAGTTCTATATCACATAATTTATAGGAGTATTTATTGAAGTATTTTTTTTTAGTGAATGTGATATGCTTACATTTATTTAAGCTTAAATCAAGCTTATTGTCTTTACAGTAGGTAGAGAGATTATTTATATCTTCCTGGAACTTGATGTGGTCATAGAAATTATCTATAGTATGGTAAATTTTCAAATCATCAGCATACATCAGGATATGACAGAACTTAAAACATGACTTTATATCATTAATAAATATCAAAAATAATAAAGGGCCCAATATGGACCCCTGTGGAACGCCGGAGGTTATAGGGACAAAATCTGATTCATAACCACCAAAAATAATTTTCTGTGTACGATTAGTAATGTATGACTTGAACCATCGCCATAAGTTACCGCGAATGCCATTAAAAGCAAGCTTTTCTAGAAGAATTTTGTGATCAACCCTATCAAAGGCTTTTCGAAAGTCTGTGTAAACACTATCCACTTGCTTACAGTTGTCAATACTTTCAAATAGATAACTTGCATAAACTAACAAGTTAGTGTTCGTTGAGCGATGTTTAACAAAACCATGTTGTTCCTGGATTATGACCTTGTGTAACGAGGGATATATTGCATTGTGAACAAGTTTCTCAAAAAGTTTCGACAGAGCTGGCAATATAGATATTGGGCGATAGTTTTCTGCATTTGTTTTATCTCCACTCTTAAATACTGGTGTAATTCGAGCAGATTTCCATATAGCAGGAAAAACGCCTTCTCTGAGACACAAATTAAACAGCAAATATAAGGGCCGGCATAAAGATGCAGCGCAAGATCTTAATAGAATTGATGGTATGTTATCCAAGCCATGACCCTTAGAAACATCTAGTGTACGAAGCGCAATTAGGATTTCATCTTCAGAAATATGTAGACTTGTCAAATTGAGATCTGAGGTTGTATTTACATCGGGGATATTGTCTACGTCAAAGTCAGGTGGAACAAAATTCGGTTCAAATACAGATTTAAAATATTGAGAAAATAAACAGCTAATCTCATCAGGATCGTTTGTGGAAATATTGTTATATGTAATTGAACTGGGTATACCTAAATTATTTGCTAAGTTATGAACATACTTCCAGAAATAATCGCTATTTTGGTTAATGCTATCTTCGACTGTTTTCATATAAATGTCGTAACTACTTTTAGATATGTCCTTGAATCTATCTCTGTATAAAGCAAATTTTTCATGTGCCGATATATTTTTATAAGTTTTCCACTTTACCCAGGCTTTATTTTTATTTTTAAAGATGTGAATTAATGCAGAATTGAACCAGACAGGAAATTTAGACGATTTGACTAATTTAGTTGGTACGTTATTTTTAATAATACGGTAAAGTTCCTCGTAAAATGCCGACGTAGCATATTCGGCATTCTTACCGTTGAATGTTAAATTCCAATCAATTTTTTGCATTGCATTGGATATATCATCAAAATTACATTTATGGAAATTATATACTATTCTAGGTTTACTGATTATTGATTTGAAATTACTGTACGTAGGGATAAGCACGTAAAAAGGTGGATGATTACTATCAGGTGGCACCAACGAAGTCGGCGCGATGAAAGATTCACATTCACTAATATCGGTAATAAAAAGGTCTAGTATATGGTTATTACAATTCTTGAACTTATTCATCTGAAAAGCACAAAATGATTTCATGAAGTTATATAAATAAATACAGGATAAGTTATAATTATTGCTAAATACGGGCGTTAAGTACTTGGTAGATTCATGCCATTCTATTTTAGGCAGGTTGAAATCTCCTACTATTAAAAATTTGTCAATATTATAATAATGTAACGTAACTTGTAAGTTATTAAAATGTTGCTCATATATATTGGGTGACATGTTAGGCGGGAAATAGACAGCATTAATCAAGTAGCAACAATCTTTACTTTTTAATTCAATAAAAATACTATCCACGAGGGGTGAGGGAGGCGCGTCGTGAGTAGCAGGCGCAGAGAGGCCGCGACGGAGCGATGGCATGAACGGCCGCGCGCCCAGTCCTATGCGAACCGCCACAAGAACGCCACCGCCGTCGCTGCGTCCGCAACCCTCGAGGTCCCGGTCGCAACGAAACACATTATAACGTGAATCAATAGTTTCATTGTCAAAAATATTTTTATTCAACCACGTTTCGGTCAATATAATGATATCGTAATTGTGAGAAAGTATGTTCATATAAAGAGTACTAAGCTTGGTTTTTAAGCCACGACAATTCTGATAAAATATAGACAGTATATATTTATCCATCGTTTAACAGTGCGCGTATATATACATATTTACAAACGAGTTGTTGCCTTTTATTTACGCATTGAACCAAATGAGTCTTTAGAAAACAGGTTTGTGACACACGAGTAATGTTAAGTAAGTTAATAGCAATGATGAAAACAAGTTTTAGAATAAGACGATAGATAATGAAATTAGTAATTGCACACGTATATAGTACTACAATATAACGAGTACACAAAATATATATGAATACACATATACAATGCAAAAAAAGCCAAAAACATTTAAATAACCTAGTGAATAATACAGAATAAATAAAAACAATATGTAAATACAAGCTCGTTACAATATATAAAAGAAAAATATTATTAGACAATTTTCGAGATATCCGAGGGTGACCTAATGGCAATAACCGGTGCGGTGTCCGCTTTGCGTGCGAGAATTGTACCATGCTTAATCCAAACGTATTTATACCCATATTGTTTAGCGGCATCACGGCATTGACGAAATAACTGCTTGTAATACAATGTCAAATGCTCATTCATATATATACGAGCCGGTGTACCAGATATGGATAGTTTACCAGAATCTAAGCCCTTTATAGCACGATACGCACACAATACGTTGTCACGCATTACTTTACTCGTAAATTTCACAATAATGTTTTTTGGTCTTCGATCCTGTTGATTACCATGAGGCACTCGATGAACAGTCACGATATCCGACGAACGAATGGGGTGCTTAATTTCATTACCGATACATTCCAATATCGATAATAAGTTCTCACTTCGCCTTTCAGGTAGGTTTGAAATTTCAACGTTACATTCCCTTGCCTGCTGCTCCATAGAAATGATTTTGGATTCCAGTAGCGGTAGTTTTTCTAAACATTTTACAGAAGTATTTGCACTCAGTTTTAAAGATTTTATTTGAGTGTCAAAATCATCCAGGCGGTCCGCAGAAAAGTTCATCGATTGCTCAATATCACTTAAGCGATTGTTTATCGAGACGATAGAAATATTTAATTTTCTCGATTCGTTTTTGCATTCGAAGACACTATTTTGTAAGACCTCGAACTGTGCGTGAATAGACTTCATGGAGTCTTCAAAAGATCTCAGTTCTTTTTTGATTAATTCAAATTCCTCGGTCATTGCTTCGCGAATTGATAAGCGTATTTCACTACGAATTAACTGAGTCATTGATGAGTCAAGACTATCCAATGTCGCTGGTGGACTTTGTACAGATGTCGAAGGTTTAGCACGTCTCTGGGTAACATTACCACCATCTTTAATACTTTTGGAATTCATTCTGACAAATGATGACAAAAGAACTTTCGGGTTCACTTGAAACGACACAATTATTGGTAATCCTTTTTCCTAAACTGTACACAATAATATCTCAGCACTATATAATATATTTTTAGGACTATAACAGTATTTTTAATTATGTATATTGATTTATTAGTTGCACTACTATTCCCACACGTCACGCGTCTCGTGCGGTACCCAAAACATTACAATTATTTTGTACAATATAATTTAAGAACTAATTCTTGTATCCGCTTTGACACTGGTTCTCCCGTGGCGGAGCGACTGTACTCGTATTTGGGGAGAGAGGTTGTTTGTTCGTATGTTTGTGTAAACTCTATGTCAATTATTATCAAAACTACAAGTCCGATTTCGATACGGTTTTCAATGATAGGTTTAAGTTCAATTAGCGTATGTTCTTAGGTATGTTTCATCGCCCTAACTCACCAGGGGGCGCTGCAGTATATATTAGCTTGTGCAAAATCGAAACTACTAGTGGGATTTGTAATTATCAGTGATTTGGTTATATTTTAGTTTCGTATTTATAGATTATTTACTGTTTCAGAACACAAGGTTCTTTCAAAAGATTGTCAAACAGCAAACTGCTAAACTTTCATAATTTTTGATAAATTAATGTATTCTTTTAATGTTTATTCTTATAACCAAAAGAGATAAACAACTGACAAAGACAAGAAAACAGAAAAAATCTCTAAAAATGTATTTTTCAATTTCCTAAGTGTGTGAATAACACTTTGAAAGTGTACACTTCTAACTGTGGAATGATTCCTTGCTGAATTTAAAATCAATCAATGTTTAACCACCTGTTTATCATTATGTGTTGTCTTTGTATGAGTCAGTTCCCTCTGCATGGAGTTTGGTAAATAATATTAAAACTTAAAGAAATATACACATCTTTGAATTCCAATCATGATGTAAAAAAAATATGAAACTGTAATTTTATTTAATAATAATGACCATACTAAAACACAAGCTTATGAAAGTTGTAGAAAAACAAAAAATGCAGTTTATAATTGTTCCATTTATTGTATTTATAGTAGTAATTTCAAGTACTTCAAACATTCTACATTACCATCTGGTTAGTTTCATTGGTACTACTTCCGCCCTCTGACGCAAAAGGCCAACTCTTTCAAAGATTTACAATTACAACCACTTCCGGAAGTTCTAAATATGTGCTCTTTAGTTTCAACACAAACACTTGTTTTGTATGGGGTGCGTCCAAGTATCATGTAAGCAGATTTATTACAATTATTTACCCCCATCCCCCTTGTCAGCAAAAGTAAAAGCAAAGCTCTTACCCCCCTCCCCCATGCTTACGTAAACATACTTCAATTAATGTATGGTTTTTCTATATTACAATTATAATATTATAGAGTTTCAGATGGCGTGATCATCAATCAAGTAGTACTTCAACAGCCCCATACATATAAAATGGTGGGTTTATTCTCAATTCACAAAGCATCGCCAGAACAGATCAGCACACTGAGTACATTATACGTTCATGAAAACATTAGTAACTCGTTTTAACAGTAAAACTTAATTCAAAATAAAAAACGGGAATATTCAAATAGAAATAATGACTGTTACACAGTATAGTAAGCTTTAATTGCAATTAACAATAAAATATTGACTGTGGATTGTTTGTTTGTGTAAAATCACAAATAACAATGACTCAATGTTATTGGATGTGTAACAATCAACTACTAATTAACTTTACAACAAGTGACGCTTTCCACAAGCACATGAACAGTTATATACAAATGTAAACTAGGTCGGTTGCGAGTAATATTCAAGTAGTTGTGTTACTTAATATGAACAAAGGCAATTAAAAATAAGAAAAAGTAATCTATCTTAGGGTATAATATGCTATAAGTCTTAGCTTTAAGCAGTGTTGGGCAAAAACTAATTGTAATTAACAATTATTTGCTTGTGGTGAAATCACAATTGGCTGAAAATGAGTTATTTCTTAATGTCTACAATAATTAACTATGAATTATTTCAAGTGTGATTTTTGCATAAACAAATGATCAATTGATAATTGCAATTAAGTTTTGCTCAACACTGGCTTTAAGTACTGATATTGTAGAAATTAATATAATTTAAATAAGAAAAGAATATTTAAAAAAAAGATTGACTATAATATATCCATAGTGTTAACCATAATATGTCCATAGTGGAATAAAGTAAATGATGATCAATTGTTAATATTTGCTTGTTATTTGCAATTAAATCTGCCCGCTGCGATGCATTAGGAACTGAGACTGTAAACTACACACTAAATTTTAGAAGGCATTTGAAAACTAAAACAAATTGAAATATATAACAATGTTGTATTTCAGATTTTGTGTATTAACATAAAAGTCTTACTTAGTCTAAATACTCAATTACAGAAAAAATTACTTCCAAGTTTCATTTTAATAAATAATTCTTTTGTTTACAATTTTCTAACAAACCCGACAAAGGCTGAAAAATAGATTCTCATTTTTTACTAAATTTTGGTATTTCTTTAAGTTTTTTGGCGTATTTCATATAATTTCATGTCTCTAGGACTCAAGTTTTTCTAATATTTAGGTAATATAAGATATTGTTTGAAGCAGAGTGGTGTTGCAAATGTTCTTTTGTTTCCACGTCAGAAGCATTCTGAAATAGAATAAATGATGTACATTATATGAGAGAAAAATACATAAGTATGTTGCTATCTTAATGACTCAACACGGAACAAACATTGTTACTTTAATTATTTCTTTTATATATATGAGTATGTGGAACATAATGAAATACCTCTTCTTTTGTTGAAGGCTTACATGTGATGATGACTTCTGCAGAACTCTCAAATATTCACTATTATAAATGTGAGTATATAATTATACAATGATCACATTTTGAATATCTGTGTCAGCAATACTGGATATACAAAGCCATTCTCCTAGCCTCTTGTAGCAACTGCATGAACTTTGTCTGATCATCGGTCTGCAAAATTAAAATTAATGTTAAGTCTAGTTAGCTACAAGAGAGGCTATATGTTATGTAATTGCATAAAGCAACCGTACATCACCTTCTTGATATAAATAAATCATTTTTCTCATTTGGTACATTCATTTGGCGCAGCATATAACTTATCTAGTTTTTGTTTCAGGCTACTGTAAATGATGCATGTTAAACTTTTTTAATAGTAAAAAGTGTATAACTGTAATCCATTTCAACGAAGACCAATACTATTTGGCTCAAGCCTGTGCCCTGAAAATGTAGTAAATTTTTGTGATATCAAACTACAGAACTGCTATATATAGATAGAGGAGTTTCAATAACACTATAATATCTTCCTTAAATAACTTCCTTTTGTAATTATTTTCACCTTGACCTTAATTGTTAACAAATTTTAGTATATTTCTTGTTTACTTTGGCAGTTAAGTTCTTCAATAGTAGCCTTCTGATATTTACTTTTGGTTGTTTTATTACCAAAACTTTAAGGGCATTTATACTGGTTGGATGCAGGAAGCGGCGGACCGGGACCTTTGGTGCATCCTGGGGAGACTTACGTCCAGCAGTGGACATCAACGAGGCTGATTTAATTAACTGATTAATACTCGCAGGATGAAGACGAATTCTAAACACAAAATATATTAAATGCTTAGGATCTCTTCACTTACTTGGTAATATTTAGCTTTCCTGACTTAGGAAACCTGTAAAAGGATATCTGTTATCGTTATATGTTCAGCTCGTGTTTTACCAAACAGGATATTTTCTATAGTCAGTTGGACATTTTTAAAAATCTGAAATTGTTCCTTCGGCGAAATCAACGATTTTCAAAACATAAGGCAGAACTAGGCTTAATTGTAAGTTAAGTGAAAAACAAGGAACAACACATATACGAAATACGAATTATGGATAACAATTTAAGTTGTTATTATCAAATGGCGCGAAACTGACAGTTGCCAGTAATCAATTTAAATTGTTCACATTTATTATATATTCTTTATTCAGTATAGTATCGTTTCGCAACACGCACAAGCTTGATCAAAGGTTTAAATAAAACCTATTTAATATATGAATATCATTTTAATATATTACAAAAATGTACGTTTATTTCATTTCCCTAAAATAAAAATATAATTTGATTAATTTAAACTTAAAATTACTCTTCTTTTCTCTTTTACAAATTTCATGATTTCCTACGATGCTGACGCGGTGAAGCAGGAAAAAAAAATGTCCTTATAGAACTTACTTTTAAACATTACATTTCATCTAATAGTTGTCATTATTTTTAATTAAGATTGTGTTTTACCATCGTAAATATTGCATAGGTGGAGTTTTTTATTTAGCTTATTAACAAAATAAAAGAACAAGCCTGAATATATATCATAAAAGAAGTTTAGCAAATATTTTTATATATTTTTAATGTTTATTAGAAAATAAAAACTTGATTTTATCATCTGTTGGCAGTTGGTAGTATGTGTTAACAATATACAATTAATTATCTGTGGCAGTTGAAATTTTGAAAACGTAACTCATTTTGATATTTGAATTCGCACTACGTAGTCGACTTTTCGCCGGGAGCCATCTGAGTCCGAGAGTAAGTGAACATGATAATTATTATTGTATTGTAATTTAAAGTTGAATATTGCACTTTTTATATTTATTTCATTTTTTTGACAATAGCGTAGTATTGAACTGTTTTTTAGAATATTCATTTCGGTATTTTCTTAAGTTTCTTTAAAAACTTATTGCGAAATTTAAACAATTTTTATTTCGTTACTCTCGTTAAGTTTTATATGGCATCAATTTAAAGAATATAACGTGAAAAGAATTCGTTTATACTAAAATATTATGCACTGTCATGTAGGTACTTTTGAATTTTATATGGCGATTATATGGCGGTATCCATTTTCTTATATGTAAACGCAGTTTATAATTTTCTGTGTATTCGATTATTTCTCGAGTCTTATAACTAAGCTGTAATAAGTTAATAATTTTAAAGCACTGCATAATAGTTTTAACGTTTAATCTTCACATTTCCAGTTGCCGTTTGAATTCAAAGTGGAATGGCGACACGTGCCGCGTCGTCTGTCCTCTGTAAGTACATTTATTTATATATCATATCTAAATCCTCTCCTCCATCATTTTTCAACACTTATTAGGATGAGATCCCTAACTATTCTTGTAATTTTTCCATTAAATACATGTTACTTATACTTCTACAATACCTAAACGAATATCCGTAATAAATTGTCCATAAATTGAGCATTCAATCATTTTCAGCTAATAACAATCACTATTTACAACTAAATACAATGTAGTTAATAATTAATGTTCTCATTTGTTATATTATTACCTTTAAGTTGTCACAACTACATACTAAACAATGATATAATAAGTTATAAGTTTACTAAATGATTATGCTTT
Source organism: Dryas iulia moderata (assembly GCA_019049465.1). NCBI lineage: Eukaryota > Metazoa > Arthropoda > Insecta > Lepidoptera > Nymphalidae > Dryas > Dryas iulia. The sequence continues at coordinate 15,227,978 of CM032430.1, read as the reverse complement.
TTGGGACAATTAATTTAAATAAATATTATAATCCTCATACACATAGTTGTATAGTATTTTATAATGGCTGTGTTTGTTACTTGGTGTATGTTTTAAAATAATTAAACTATCAAGTATCAAGTCACATTAAATTGTTAATTTTACAGTTTGTTTAATTAATCATAAAAGTTACTTTTTAATTACTATAACATTTAATGAATATTAAACTGAAAACAAAACATGAAACTACAAGTCTTGTGTTATTATATAGAAGAATATTATTTAATCCTTTTATTATTTACTTTTATTATATATTTAGTTTTATTTAATTGTAATGTTCTGTACGCACAAGTTCTAGACGTACAAGTCTCAATGACTTGTGTACATAAATATATTAAAAAATATATGAGAACAAACAAATGATATATCAAATTTTTCATAATTATAAAATAAATTTCAATAAATTTTAACATGCTTTTTAATAAGTAAGGACTAAAAAACTGTGGTATTATACAGTGTATACACAATGAGAGTTCATTATTTGGTAATTTTTTTTAATAATATTTTCAAATGTGATTTGTTTTTTTATCTAAATGTAATTTTTAATGGCAAAGCAGGCACGGTTAGTAAATGTGTTGTCACTGGACTGTCCCTGACTGTGCCGCAGTGCAGGGAAGTGTGAGGCTGATTTCTTTTTTGTTAAAAGGAAAAAGAAAATAAAATCACAGTAAACTATTGAAAGTCAACATTAAACACAGGCCACTAAGGAAAGTTAATAAGAAAGACTATACTTGTAAGTGAATGGATGCATAGAAATGCTCGTCTGTTTCAGTGTAGTTGTTTTAGTTATAATAATTGTAGTTATTATTTGAAAATATGTAAAATTTATATTTTAATTTTTAGAGAATGTGAGTGTCTTGACAAGATCTCTCTGATCTTGTTCTGTGGGAAGAAGTGTGAAGTTTAAAAAATATATATAATTCATTTTTAATTCTGTTGGTCTCTCACACTCACTCTACTAGTTGTTAAGTATTCTTTACTTTCTGTTAGTTATAGGTGTTGCGCGTTGCGTCGCGGAACTTAACACCGTGTGTTGTTTTACCAGAGCAGGGAAATAAAGGAGATTTGAACTCACAACCACCTCGGTAGTTCTTTTAAACATGATTAAAGTGTTATTCCACACTGGACATAGCCAAACATTTATCACATGGCTCAGCGGTCAGAGTGCGTTTTTCAGGAACACAGGTTCGAATCCTGCTGCATTCTAATTTTTATGTTTACTGAATGTCTTTTTCATCACCTCATGAGTTGTTGAGCACTACCACTGCACTGCAGTGTCTTTGGACTTGGTTCATTTTGTTCAATTTTTACAGATTTTAAAGAAAATTGGCAAATATACAGTTTTGCTTAAACTAACACTCAAATATATTGTGTCATTGTAAATTAATTGTAATTATAATATTTTCCAGATGTGCAGTGTTGCAGGAGAGCGGCCGCTCCGAGTGGGACTGCACGGGCAGACATGTAGCTGTTAGTATTGTGTATTACTATTACTTAGTTTACATTTGTAAATAAACTTCATTTCAGAAATGATTTTTAATACTCATAATTATATTATTTTATATATGATATTTGTTATCTGATTGTCTAGAGAGTGTTAATTTGATTTGAGTGTCTCTGGTCACTATCTGGTCACTACTTGCTAGTCTGTGGTTGGTGGCAGAGAGCAGTGCATTGAACATAGTGTCAAGACACTCTGTCTCTGCTTTCCGTCTGAAATCAAGACATTACAGATAGACAGTATCAAGTGGCGGAACTTAACGCCGCGCTTTGTCTCAGGTACCAGACTGGAAGAGTGACAACGATGTATATTCATTCCCCCGAGTGGGATTCGAACCCGCAGCCGTCGTGTTGACAGTCACTCTCAGTGTGTGGAGACATGCAGCGTGTACATGTACTGCACCGAGTGCCGGGTGACTTCACATTCTTTACTCAAATGTACTTTCATAATATTTATTAACTGATGATACTGTTTTTATAAATTTGTTTTAATTTTTTAAATTATTTATTTAATTAGAATAAGAGTATGTGTGGTAGTTGTTTGTTAGTACTTTGATGGTTGCGGGTTCAGTTCTCACTTGAGGCATTTCTTTTTTATTTAGTATTATTCTTATATTTTATTATTGTATAGGCAACTTCTTTTACTTTAGAATTATTAAAGTAGTTGTTGAATTGGAACCATTTTTGGCGCAAAGGCGGGCACTTTGGAACTTCTGTAAACACCACTGCTTGTGGGTTCGATTCCCTTTCGAGGAGTGGAAATATTTAATATTTCCATTTTCTTCGCTCTGGTATCAGAGGCAAAGCGCGGCGTTTAGCTCCGCCATTTAACACTCAATTCGGAAAGTGGAGAATGGAGTGTCGGGACACTAGGTTTCTATAAGAAATTGTTGAGTTCGTCGTGACGCAGTGAGACTGCGCCTGACTGGAAATGCGGTAGTTGCGGGTTCGGTTCTCGCTCGGGACACTGACTCTCGCTCGGGTCACTAAACAGCGCTGCGTTGAGTTGCGGAGTGTCTCGACACTACACTGACACTACACTGCACTATATGCTGCTTGTGTTTTTAGTATTTAATGTATTTGTAAATGATTTGTAAGCAATATTAATTTAGTTTTAAAAATGGAAGATAAATAAAATGATTGATTTGTTTGTTTAAATGCATTTATTTTTATATACATAAGTTAACTGTTGAATAATATATCATATCTCTGTAGTATGGAATTGTTGTTTATAAGCAAGTCTCTGACTGTACCGCGACGGTGTGGGTTCGACACCCGCTTGAGGTATGAAGTATATTTATTTTATTACACTGCAGACATTTTCTATATTAATTACGTTTTTTATAATAATACTTTCAACTAAGGCTTTAACATATTATATACTAAGACTGGACTCCGTTTTTAATTTAAATTGCCTTTTTTCATATTAACACAAATACTCTAAAGTATTCTCGTTTATCATCTCCGGTAACATTATATGCGGCGTTTAGTTCCGCGACTGCTTGTATGAGGGTCGCGGGTTCAAATACCAATTTGTGATTGTTAAAGTCTACAAAAATGCAAACAATATACAAGTTGCAATAAGCGAGTATTTCAGGCGCGGACAAGAGGCGCAGGTTCGAATCCGGCTGCAGTCATATATATATACTTTTTCTTAATGTTTTTCATTTGAACAGACAGTGCTTTAGCTTTAGCTAAGTTTACGAAACTTTGACTGTAAACCAATCTGCTTTGTTGTTGGGAAGTGTGTTACAGTGACAGCGACTGTGCCGAGAGGGGGTCGCGGGTTCTGTTCCCACTCGGGGGAATTGTTATATTTATATTTTAGTTTCTTCGCTCTCGTACCTGAGATAAAGTGCGGCGTTGAGTTCCGTCTCTCAACACGCCATGTGTGTATTTCCGGCGGCGCGTGAAGGACGGAGTGTCTTGACACTAGCGCCCTTCTGATTTCCGCTATGAGGGAAAATATTGAATTGTATAGATTTCAAGTTGTTGGCTGACGTGAGTGACATCGTTGTGTAGTAGAGCTCGTGTAAAGAGTGTCTCTTACACTCTTGTGGTATAGTAAGGGGCGAAAAAACCCTTTTTTTATTTATAAAAAACGGTAAATTTCAATGTTGTCTAGGAAAAAGCATATTTTTTTGAATGTGATACGAATTTGTAATGTCCAAATGAGAGTCGTCTAGTTTAGTTTTTGTTTTTCACAAGATTATTGAAATTATTTTTACACGCTCATGTAAAGGTACACGTGCGTGTAAAAGTAAGTTAAAACGTTCAGTTTCTTGGAATAAAAATAAATAGCTTTTAAAATAAACTTATTCCAAGAAACTTAACACTAGGTTACCTCTGCTTACCCTGCTGTGTGCGGGATACAGCGTGAACCTAAAAAAAAAAAAAAAATATAAATAATCCGAGAATGTGTTCCGTCGTCTGTTCGTTTGCTTGTTTCCTGCTCGTGTTGATCTCTGAACACAGTCTGCTGAACATTGACTCAAGGCTGTGCAATTGATAATAAAAGTGAATGAACAAAAAATATACATACACAATTGTTTCCGGCCTCACTGCTCCTTCTTTAATGTCCCTGTTATAGAAACAAACAAAATTAATCATTTCAAGCTTTTCTATAAGCTTTCAGTTCACACACAGCTTGATTACGTTAACATATTGCTGTAGCGTTGTATGTGAAGGTTGTAGAGGCTCTTGAGGTTACTGACTGTTGAAGTGGAAAACCCGTTGTTTAACAATTAATAAAAAGTGATTGTTTTGGACGTCTTCTCGAACGTTCGTCGTATCAGAATCGTATAACCATCTAACAAATGGAGACGACAATGTTTCGTTCTCATTTTCCACCAAATTCACAGGTCAAATGACAATGAGGAGTTCCCATACACAATTACACTTGCGTTTAGTGTTGCTTGTGGCAATTAAAGTTGATTTTATATCTGAATACGCATTTTTTCAAAAAATATTCAATGACAGCTCGTACTCGATTTTGTCCATTTCACAAAAAACACAGACAGAATGGCTTTGGTAAGAACTTTTCAGACATCCCTCGTAAATTAAACAGGAATCTTGAGTAGGAATAGTTCTTTATCTATATACCTACATATAAAATAACTTGTCCTGACTCACTGACTGGTTCATCATCGCCTAGCATTAACTGTTGAACTAGGACGTATGTAATGTATGTGGAGTAGACGCTCACTTAAAAAGGATAAAGGCAGTGAAATCGAGATTCAAAGTTTTAGAGTTGCAAACCTGAGATTTGAATTGTTAGGGGTTTTGATTGAAATAAGTGGATACCTTCAGAATACTTCAGTAATTGTTAAAGTCTATCCCTAAACGAGTATTATAGGGGTTCGAAAATTGGTTTGAAAGTACGTCAGATTCAAAGTTAAGTTTTATGTCTGGGTTACCGAAAAAAAAATAGACAATACCTATTTCAGCGATCGTGAAATTTCTACCCTTGAAAGAGTGAAATAATTAAAATGGATTAAATTTAATAATTAAATTTGATTAAATTTAGTCTTATTAAATTGAATTATTTAATCACTCTCCTAAGAGAGTTTCTACCCCTGAGGGTAGAAATGGTTGAAGTATAAATAATTATTTATAGAATTATTTCCAGTATTTTGCTAATTCATCTCTGTTTATATTTACACGTTTACTGTTCATTTCCATATGCGAAGTTCGTTTAGCTTGAAATACAAATTACAAGAAATATATTTACTTCTTCTTGCTTCTAATACTGTCTGTAATGCGGTGACAGTTGTGGTGCGGTGACTGTTGAGAACACAAAAATGATTACTCAAATTTGAAATCTTAAGAGTGTGATGTTGTTTATAATAGCACATAAAAGAGTCTTTTCTAATCGTAAGCTTGTAGCGTTTGAGACAAAATTACATTAGATACTGGAGTTACAAAGCAATCCTCTTCATTTGCAAAAAAGGAAAGAAGGTAAGATGTACCCGTATATGTATGTATATGACACATTGCATTCAACTTATCCTTTTTCTTTGTTCATCATAAAAAAAAGATTTTACGACACAACGAGCTTTCGAGCGTCATCGTAACTGCCTTCTCTGTCAGTAGTGTAGTGTACAGTATTACGTCATCAGAATGTTTCTCAGTTTGAAGACTGTTTCTTCAGTGGTTTGGTTTTATTTTTTACTATTTCATATTTGCTTATTTTGCATGTATTATTTCTTGTTTTTGGAGAGAGGCTGTGACTCATGCTAGTTGTCGTTGTCACGCTGATTGTGATACAATGATAGCAACAGGCTGCACATCTGGTGGATGTAAGAGCAACTGATTCTGAAATCTGCGTTGATATTGTTGGTGTCCGCAGGGAATGTTGGTCTGATGATGCTTGTGGGAGGAGTATTTGGTAATTCTCATTAGGCCGCTGAGCGCCAAAATAAAACCTGTGGCTTATCAGTCTCTATTTGTCAATTTCCCAATTATTCGAGAGGCAGTCAAAAATTCACATAATTTTTGTTGTTTTTGACAATTTTAGGGGAGTGTCAGAGGGCAGGTTACTGCCCTTTGGCATGAAAACGCACAAAGCGTATACAATTGTAGATACCCATAACATTTTACTGTTGATTTATATCAATACATTGTTTCCTTTTCTCTCTGCTAACAAAAAGGACCTAGTCGCGGACCCTTCCTCTTGTCGTAGATTGCAAAATAAAAAATACACAGTTATGTCTGAAAACGAATATAGTTAATATCAATGCCTATGTGGTTTTTGGTATTGAGTATAACCAAAAAAGTTTCAGAGTTGGTCTTCAATAATAATTTACTATTAAACTTCTTCAGTTGTTTAGCATCGAACTGACGAAGTGAAAGCGTTTGCTATTTTCTTTCGCGTGTGAAATCAGCGCTGGAGACAATGAATTTAGGTATAGAGCTAATCTATTTATCGTATCTTAATATTGTATAGCACTGTACTTAAATTTACTATGTAGGTAGAAAATTATTATTGGCTTTGTTGTTGTTCTTCTTTGTTAAACCCTAAAATGCATGACTTTCTGTTTTGGGCGGATTTATTTCTCGTGTTTAATGTATAGGCCTTGCACTTGAGAGGCACCACATTCTTTTATATTTACACGCTTACTATTCATTGGCGAAGTTCGTTTAGCTTGAAATACAAATTCAAAAAAAAAAAAGTTGTTGGTTCTAACCATGTCTCGGGGACCATCGACATAGGGCTTGTAATTTGCAAGAAAAAATATACAGACAGATTTTGATCCTGGAGTTGAAATCTTTTCAGTTTGCAAGATAATAGTAAAAAAGGTAAAAATAGATAAGATGCACCCAATGAAACATTGCATGCAACTTATCTTGTTTTCCTTGTTTTGTCATAAAAAAGTTTTACGACACAACTAGCATTCGAGCGTCATCATAGTGTCATCAACTGTCTACTCTGTCAGTAGTGGTCAGTATTACGTCATCAGAAGATGTTTCATGGATTGAAGACGGTTTCTTCTGTGGTTTGGTTTTTATTTCGTTCGGTTTTCTCTTTTGCTCTCTCTGCTTATTTTGCATGTATTATTTCTTGTCCAAAAGGCTGTGTTAGAGACACATTAATGAAATTAGTTTCGTTGTCACGTTGATTGTCTATTGCCTATTTACTGATTATTGAAGATACGTTCAAAAATTAACCCTTATCGGTCGGTAGCTTTTTACACGTGATTCTCGCTAGGTTGTAGCTAGTTCAGCATCAGCATTCAGCATTCCACCCACGAAACTCATACGAAACGTTTTTCCAATTTTTCTAAATTGATCTGGCGCATAATTCTTTCTTTGCAATTTGCTCCTGCGCATGTAAGTTTGTTTGCGTTATAATTTCCGCTATGAGTTGGTGGGTAATATTTTTTTTTAAATAATCTATAGGCTCCTGAATATCTCCAAAAAATTGTCGATTGATATTTGTAAAAGCAATCCTAGTAGGGAGACTATCATCATCACTCTCGATTTCGATCTAATCATCGTCGGAACTATAAACATTTTCTATTTCTACATCACTTTCTTCTTCACTTGAATAAATTATAGGCATTATTCTTTTTTTCTCTGAGAATTTTTAAATTCACTTTGAGAATTGTTTTCAAAACATTCACTGCCACCATAACTATCGAAATTCATAAAATTTTCTTTATTCATTTTTGAGCTCAATATATTAAAAAATTGGAAAAGGAAATTGATATACAACTGGAGATGTCAATTGCTCTGTTACCGATATTTAACAAATAAGACAATAGTGCCTGCATTTCACACAGAGCGAGTTTTGTTTCGTCTTGTTACCTCCTACGTAACTTACGACCGCAGCGAAAAAGTACTGTTGTCACGTGAGAGGTGACTTACAACTAATAAGGGTTAAATAAAGGTGGCCTTTTGGAGAATTTTAGGGGAGTGTCATAGGGCTGGTTAGCTTAGTATTGCACTGCCCTTTACATGAAAACGCACATAGTGTGTACAATTTTAGATACCCATGACATGTTACTGTTGATTTGAATCAATACTTTTCTTTTCTCTCCGCTAACAAAAGGGACCTAGTCGCGGATCCTTCATCTTCTCGTAGCTAGCAGAACAAAAAGATTACACACACATTTCCGTCTGATGACGAATATAATCCGTAAAAAGTTTCTTGGCATTTGTTAGTTATTTTCTTTCGCGTCTGAATTCAGCGCTGAAAACAATGAATTTCGATACAGCACGTTACTATTCATCGTATCTTTATATTCTGCTGATGGTTTCGCTGATTGAGAACGAAAGTATGTGGACGCCAACGTGAAAAGATAATTGTCCTTGCTTGTGTTAGAAGGGGGAAACCGGTTTAGGAGATCGAAATGTTCGAAATCATCGAATTTATAAAATATTGTTTGTTTTTTTTTGTGACTGTGGAATTGCTGTTGACCCTGTGGTCTTTACAGCGACACCGGGGTAGTGAGGGAAGAGGGTACTCAGTCCCTGCGAAATGCAAGCACTAATGGCTACTCGAGAGGGAGCCTACAGGCGCAAGGGCACCCCCTATTTTTAGGTTTGGATATTTTGTGGTTATTAGTAATACGATAATATACCTAATTATAGACATAAATGAAGTAAGTAAAAAAAAATATTGAACTTTATTGAGAAAAGAAAATCGTTAATCACTCGTTTCAGAAATATCTGTTTCAGAGTCTGATATATCACTGACATTTATAATAAAACTAAAATCAATATCAAAGTGTCTTATGTATTCGTCTTCTGTTTTTTCCACGTGCTGACAAGTATTGAACCAGACATCTTTATTTACTCGATTAAATACTTCATTTATAATGGGCATAATCGAAGTGTAGTTTTGATTAATATTCCGGCTAGCAACGTCGTTTTTACAATACCCCAAATGTTTTTCGATTGGGTTTAACTCTGGGTGATAAGGAGGCAGCCGGAGCACAGCACATCCATGTTTTTTCAATAATTCGTCAACTTTGTACTTCCGGAAGTTTTCTTTGTTTTTTAATATAAGGTCATAAAGTTCAGGTTTTTTGTAGCTTGGTTCAAAATGGATATTTTTTGCATTCAGCCAAGTCTGCATGTCTAATTTGTTGGAGTTGGATGGTGGTATTTTTTCCGAACTAGCATTATGATAGGCTGCATTATCCAAGACTATCACGGCATCATTTGGGAGATTTGGTATCAGTTTCTCCTTTAGCCACTTTTCACACATTTTCAGTGTTCATATTATCATGGTAGTAACCGAATTTGATCTCTGCTCTGTATGTTAACAATGCATTTGGTACGAAACCCTCGGCACTGCCGCCATGTACTATAATTATACGTACTCCTTTTGTTAAATTTTGTTTTATTGCTGTTTTAGAATCTACTACGGCCCAAGATTTTTTTTGCACGTAGTTGGTATGAATATATGATTCATCTGTGTAGACTATAGGTCTACCTGCATTACGAAAAGACTTTACCTGTTTTAAATATTTCAATCTTAACATTTGAATATCATGTTTTTCGCTTAGCACTTTCTCAGTTTTTCTCCATTTATAACCAAGTTTGTTTATTTATTTATTTATTTATAAGGTCTGCACAACAGAATAAACACGTAACATCACTTGAACATATTATACAAATACAAACATCGCAAAGTGTTATCCCACTTACAGGCAGACACAACATGCACCAACAATACATACTTTTCACATACATAGATAAAAAATATGAATAAAAATGTAAATATTTTTTATGTTATACTAATAATCTAGAGAATAAGTTTTACAACAAAAAATAAAAACAAAATGCAACAACATAAAGTAAAAAAAAAAAAAACCAAAACTTTTACAACAGTACAATTAAAACAGATGATATACAAAAACTACAAAAAAAACCAAACATTACCATAAATAAAAAGACTAGGACACACAATAAAATGATTATGGAAACAAGAGAGTAGGTCAAGAGTCTCGTAAGAATTCAAAAATTTTACGTTTATAACCTCCTATGGTATCATGGGCCACATCAAAATTCTTAACCCTTAAGCCCTACACCTATTTTACCATCCTATTTTCCTACAGGGGGTGCTCGAGTACCCCAAAGTTAAAATATTATTATTTTTGGAAAATGAAATACGATTGAAATATTTTATAATCATCTTTATTGCTTAGGTAATTGAGATCACAAATCGACTTATAAAATTAATAACATTTATTAAATTGAACATTTTTGACACACTTTTATTTGGTGCTTCAAGCAAATAGGGATTTGGCACTTATTGCACCTGGTCTTGCATTTTCGGTCTTTATTCCTGGGACACATTCCACATCGTCTTTGTTTTTGATGATCAGGCATAGCACTTGGTGCTGGCATCTTCTTGTCTTTCTTTGGACGGAATATTTCTTCGCCATAGCATCAAACACATCTACTCCACCTTTTGTTTTATTATAAAAAAATATTATATCTGGCAAATCGACGTCATCGCCTTTGTCGGGAGAATCGTGTAGTGTAGACAACATGATAACAACCTTCTTCTTCGCCCCTCTTGGCGGACAATATGAGAGAAGTGTTAGCGGTCCATCAAAGGCAAACATGGCAGAATTTTTCTCTCTGTTTCGCAACTCCAAAAATGATTCTGGAATTTCACCCTTGTTCTTGCGGATAGTTCCAACCAAGGTCAGTTGTTTTTCTATTAACTTTTTAGCTAATGGAATGCTCGTAAACCACTTGTCCATAGTGATGTTTCGTCTAGAACCGTGTATTGGTTTTGAAAGCTCAATAACATAGTATTCAGGAACAGACATGGTTGGCGGAGATGTTTGACCCACATAAATTATTGCACTCAACATGTAAGCTGTTTTCGAATCGCACATCATTAAAATTTTGATGCCATACTTGTCAGGTTTTGAAGGTATGTACATCTTAAAGAGACAACGACCGCGGAAGGTTCGTCTATAGTGCAGCAATCAGAAGGTGTATAAAGTTTCGAACAAACATCCATGATTTGATCAAAAACTTCTCGAATCGGAGCTAGACGATCTGTTTTGCATCTTTCTTCACGAGTCTCTCTGTCGTCGAATCGTAAGCAGTTGGTGAAAAATTCAAAACGGCAACGGCTTATTGTAGCCCTGAAAAGGGCAACCCAGTATTCTTGTCAAACATTTCTTTGGTATTCATGTCATTCATCTTGAATACTCCAGCTAGATAATAAAGTCCAAAAAGTGCTTTCAGCTCTGACGATGACACAGCTCCCACAAATGATGGCATTTTCGAAGTACTCGATCCTGCATCCTTTTCAATGTTCTCATCATCTATGTGTTCTTTATAATTTTTTGCTGTCTTTGGATTTCTGAATTAGTGTGTAGAATAATGATCTTTAAAACATCGTCGGTGAAAAAAAGTGACCACGTCTGTTGAGGTAGTAATATATCTTTCGCGGGACCGTTGTTGCCCATTATACGCACTATGATGTTACGTTCTGGAATTCTACGTCGGGTCCGGTTGCTGTCCACTCCACTTATACCGGTAATTTTTTCCTTTTCCGTAAAGTTTGTTAGGGACTACTAGGACTTTTAGTTTGCCTGTGCTTCTCATATTTCGCGATAATTCATCCAATGTCATGTTTTCATCATCGGAGTCATTTTGTTCAGCCACATCAACCTCCTGGGATAAGTTATCATTGATGATAACTGGATCAAGAGCCCGAAAATCTTCTACGATTCCATCTGGTTCCCAGTCATCATTTCCTGGCATAAAACTGTCATTGATGTCTTCAACCTCATCGTCGGATTCCCTATTCAAGATAGACTCAATATCTTCATCTCCCAACTGCTTCATTGCTGCCATCTGAAAAAAAAATACAATAATGAAATTTCACGAAACTAATTTGAATTTGAAACAAAAAATGCTTATCATTGTACAATTACTAGTGCAAATATTACTGGTTACATAGACTGCATAAATTACTCCAAAAAAACTATTATTAGATTAAATAAATGTTCAAATAAAAATAATAAAAAACTTACGATTTCCCTACACTGGGGTGACTAGGCACCCCACAACACAAGTACACACGTCTGCACGCAGCGGCGAACACCGCGCGACTGACAGGTCGAGAGCGGGTACCACTAAGAAAAAATACGCTGAAACTCAAACTTGTGTGAATATAATTAATTAGAGAAAAATCCAAAATAAAGTTCCGTGGGGTTCTCCAGCACCCCAGGTAGGGTTCCAGGGTTAATATTGCTGTTTATATCGTTATACTGAGACAGGAGTGCTGTTATAAGAGAATTCATTCCTAACTTGGTTCTGTACAGTTTGATGATGAAAAATTGTTTGGGTTTGCGAGGTATATTACTTAGTACATGCAGTGCGAGTTGGCTGACCAAATATTCTGCTTCTATTTTGTTGTTAAACAGTTTGTACAGAAACAGAAGGTTTAAAAGTGCTCGACGTTCTTCCAGAGTAATGAATCCAATTTTTTTTAGTTGCGAACTATAATTTACAGATTTGGGGAGTCGCATCCGATATTGAAGATGTTTAAAAAACTTTTTTTGGACATTTTCAATTCTTCGACAATGATTTTTTTGACGAGGAGACCTCATTTGACAACAATATTCTAGCTAAGAGCGCACTAGGTAATTGTAGAGGGATATTGTAGTCATGGGGTTTTTGAACTCCCTGGAACACCTCAATACAAAACCTAGTGCAAATGTTGCAGATTTCACTATCTCATTTATGTGATCAGAGAAGGTCAATCTACTATCAACCGTGACGCCAAGATCCCTTATTGCACTGACCTCCCTTAAGATAAGTCTTGACATTGTGTATGCAGTTGTTAGCCCTTGTTTCTTTCTAGTAAGTTTCATGTGAAAACATTTGTTCGGGTTAAGTTGCATATGATTTTTCTTGCACCATTCCACAATAGCATTAATATCTCTTTGAAAAAGAATTGCATCATGGTTGGTTTTAATTGCCCGCAGAAGCTTGAGGTCGTCAGCGAACATAAATATCTTTGAATATTTTAGACTTTGGCAAATGTCATTAATAAATATATTAAAGAATAGGGGTCACAAAATTGAACCCTGGGGTACTCCAGAAAGTACTCTATATTGTTCTGAGGTACTATCATCTAACACTACTCTCGAAGTACGGCCAGCCAGATATGACTTACACCAACATAGTAGTGGGTCTCTTACACCATATGCTTTTAACTTTAGTACCAATATATCGTGATTTACTTTATCAAAAGCACTTGAAAAATCAGTGTAAACAGTATCGACCTGAATGTTTTGGTCAACCAGCTCAGTTGCTCGATTAATATAACTTACCAGATTAGTGCTCGTAGATCTTTTAGATAAGAAGCCATGTTGATCTCCACTTTATGATTTTCCAATATGATTCGAAAAGCTTAGCCATACTGGATAAAATTGAAATGGGCCTATAATTAGTAAGATGTCTTATTCCCTTTCTTATGAACTGGAACTATTCTAGCTTCTTTCAAAAGATCCGGAAATACTCCCTGCTTGAGAGATGTATTAAAAATAATTGTGACAGGCAATGCTAATGCACTGGCACAATTGCTGAGGAAGATTGGTGGAATATTATCCGGACCACAGCTTTTGTTGACATTTAGTTGTTTTAAATTCTTAGACACGAGATCTTCGGACAACGTTATTTCACTGATAATGTCATTGCAATTTATAATTTCAAGATCTTCTTTTATTTTTGTTATCATTACAATATCATCAATATCTTTATACATACTAGCAAAATGCCTCGCAAATAAATTGGACTTCGCTTCAGAGGTAGACGCTTAGTCTAAGACGAGTTTAAGTAACAATATTGTAAGGGTTGTTATACATCCATTGAAATGTATGCGGTCTCTCAAAACAATATTAAGTCGTGATAACGTTGGAAATTGACGATGTTCTATATGATAGTTTTGGATAGTTCTTCGGACTACGCCAATATCAAATTCGTCTAAATTTATTTTTCGTGGTCTTACCCTTCGCTTCTTCATAGGTGATGTAAAATGCGACGTACTCGCTTCATTTTCAGACTTAACACATTCACTGCCCATGCCCAATCTTGGGTTTACGGAGTTTGCCCACTGGTTCTTAACCTCAACAACACTTGTGACTCACACTGTGCGTCATGGGCGTCCCTAGCCCAGTTTTCAGTTTTTCTGGTTCAACATTGCCCATGACGATTTAGAAATAGGTAAAAGAAGTAATAACTGTCATATTATTTAAACATTTATTATATTTATGCAAATAAGTAATTTAAAAAATACTGAAACAATATATAATAAAAGAACTGCCACCTACATATTATGGGAATATATAAAAAAATATGATAAAAGTACATCAATCATGATGCAAAAATACAACATATATCAAATAAAATACATAAATTCACTTTTCACTGTAAATTTTGATGATATTCTCGGAAGCAAGGTTTCAAGCACAATCCTGGTTTATCTGGACAGTCTGGACAAAAGTAGTTCGAATCTTTACGAATTCCATTTTTGTAACACTGCTTACAACGTTTACGTTTTGCCACTTTACGTTTTCCCTTGTCAACCTTTTCCACTTTATCTGGAACGTGCATGTCACAACTCAAAGGCCTCATAGGAGGTGGCTTGTAAGGAAGAAGGGCTTCGCAAATTGTCAATCTGAAGTCGTATCCATTGATTTTAGGTCCAAATTCGTTACATAATAATTGGGCATTTATCAACATCCTTTGGAATATATGAATTCCTAGCTTTTTATACCACCGCATAGTCTTATGTGTTGAAGGATAATAAGCAAGTAACTGATCATGTCTGTCCACCCCTGACATAAACTTATTATATTCAACAATCATTTTGGGCTTTTTCTTGGATCCTACTTCAACCATGTCTCCTGGAAACTCTGATGACAATGCCAACACATCTCTTTTGTCTTTCCACTTTGTTACGCATACTCCACTTTTGGTGTAACGAGAAATACTTTCACCCCTTTTCAACTTTTTTTGCACCACTTCAGGAGGATTTCCCTTCCTGTTGGATTGTAGGGTCCCAGTGCAATAGACCCCTTCCCTCAAAAGCTCTTCAGCAAGTGGGACACTGTTGTAATAATTATCCAACAACACTGTGCCCTACATTTTTTCTAAGATTCATTAGGTGATGGACAACTTTTGATCTGTGGTTTACTCCTCCCACTTCATTATCTGACGCTCCTTGATACAGCAACAACCTTTGAACTAGGCCTTTAGAGGAGGTTACACAATATAGTTTACATCCGTATTTGTGTCTTTTATTTTTAATAAATTGGCGAAAACGAAGCCGTCCCCGCCAGTGGACCATCGACTCGTCTAATGACAGTTCCTTTCCTGGGTCATATGTGCTCTCCATGGTTGAATTGAAGAACTCAATCAAAGTGCGAATCTTTCGCAAGTTATCATCATCTTTGTTGTTATCAAAATTCAAAACCCTTAGAAGGAGTAAGAATCTATTCCTACTCATGTACGGGGCAAATACGGCATGTGGGAATAAATAGTGGGTTCTCCAACAGTCATTTATGCGATTCATCCCCGAATCATCCCCATATGGAATAACAGCCCAAGAAATGTTTTTAGCTCCTCTGTAGTTACATCTTTCCAGCGTGTAATTCGCGCCTCGCTTGTTGAAGTCTCATGTAAAACAATCACAGCATATTTGTTCATTTTTTCCACTAACAGTTCTAAAAAGGAATTATTGAAAAAAATGTTGAAAAAGTCAATGGGAGTAGTAGGAGCAGGTGTAACATTGAGTTTTTGTTGGCCAGTAAATTTTATTTTTTGTACGTTTGGCCGAGAAGAGTACCATATTCCGCTTTCATTACTATCTTCCTCAGATTCTGATGATTCATCAGTTTCAACAACTGATGATGGCGATGGTGGAGATGGACAACGAGCAGGTGGAACGGAAAAATTAGCGGACGTTCCCTGTATTGGCGATGGACAACGAATAGGTGGGACGGAAAAATCGGCTGAAGTTCCCGGCGTTGGAGATGATTGAATCATATCCACATCCTCAAATACAATTGGAAGAGAAGAAATGTCAATAATTTCAGATGTTACATCACCTGTCGTTTCATTATCTCTTTGTACCGGCTCACAATCATCAAAATTTGAAGGGAAATGAAATGAATCACTAACCCGTTCGGTGCGTTCATGACTTACGTCTTCCTCGTCCTCCAAATACTCAACATCATCTTCTGAATCGTCTTCCAAAATTCGTAATAGTTCTTCATCACTCAATACAGTCTTTTTTTTATAATCCATGATCACTTTGAATCGAAAAAACCGAGAAAATAACCCGAAACTACGAAGAACAAGCGGCCCGATCGAGTGACAACAAACAACTGAAAAGGAGAGGCTAGAAACGCTTGAACTTTGAACCAACGCTTCATTTCCGTACCAGAGACTGTCCCAAACACGTTGCATTATTGGAAAACAACCTACTTGCCATGCTCTTCGTTGTAAACTCTTTTAAAAATCGTAGAGTATTTGACGCACACTGTGAGTCATGGGCTCTGTTGGCCAGGCCGCTCATGACGCACACGTGTGCGTCATGGGCAGTGAATGTGTTAATATCCGCTTCCGTAGTTTGTTCTGTTGTACGCTCCGCACTTGAGACTGTAGGAACGTTCGAATCCGTTTCCATAGTTATATTTGATTCCATAGCAGGTACCGTAGTTTGCTCTAATGTGCTGGTACATTCCTTTCTTTCGCGTAGAATTCTAGTCACTGTGCTTTCAGATACTCCAACAGCCTGTCCGGTTCTCCATCGCGCATCAGTGATTTTTTCTGTATAATTTTTACTTGCTTCTTTTTTCATAAAATCATAAACTTTAGAAATAATTTCTCTTGCCTAAAATTAAAAACTATACACTCAATGGTTTTTCTTAATTTTAAAGATAAAATGAAGTCTTAATAAAGTTAACTATTGTCAAAATGAAATTATTTTGCTTATTTCATATGCTTTTAGTAACTACAAACTTCTAAAAAATAATTTGCATACCTGGCTTTTCAGTACAACACGTTTAAATTTTCTCGGCATTTTTAAAAATACGAAGTAGAACAACTTTCGTTACAAATCTGGATTTTCGCAACATGGAGCTTACTACTCGTGTGCATCGAACCGCTGACGGTTCGCGATTGACGCTCGGAACAACCTCCCCACACCCCGTGATCCCCTCAACCAAAAATTGGTGGGGCGCGTCCTCGTGAATTGCAGTTTCTAACCAGGGACAACCCGATGCGATTCGTAAAAATCTGTTTTGCACGCTTTGCAGGGGAATTACGTTAGTGTGCGCGAACATTAAAAGCTGCTCTCTTAAGGCATTTAACTTTTCTTCCAAAGTAGGCAAATCCAGGTTCTGCATTCGTTCAAATAAATGTTGTCAGCTCACAACTTTTACCCCCGAGGGACCAGGTAAACCTACAACAAAAGGAGGTTTTTATATTACATATTATTTTTATCACAATTTCGTGAGAATTCAACTTACCTTAATTAAATAAAATTTTGCGTGTGGCCTGCATGACTAATATTTTTCGTGACCCACTAAAATCGATTTGAGATTGATTTGAAAAATAAAATAATTCTTCCGAGGTTCATTACTAGTACAAGAGCAACAATAACAAAGTCCGAAATAATCACAACTCTTCTCACCGTTTGACCATTACTATCTTAGATAAAATGGCCAGCTTTTTTGTTCCGTAGAAAAGCATAATAAAAGGGAAAAACCCATAGTTTTCCATTATTTCTTTAGTTTTTTTTAAACAAGATAATATTATAATCAAGTAATAATTTGAGCCTTCATTAATTGGCTCTTGTTACGCTAAATGCCTAAAAAACGACTGTGCAACAGGGCGTCAGGGTTGGAAAACAAAAAATACATATCACAAACAACCGCGGTTTTTCGCGGCTAATTCTTGTATCGCTCTATAACCAAGATTTTAAACTTTCAACTCCAATAATAAGAATAGCTGGATCTACCTGGATACGGTAACTTTTATATTAATGAAAAAAATAAATATTGAAAATTTTCTCGTAATTAATGCCACTTTTCAAAAATTAATACCACACCTTAAAACTATAATAATCATTAAAATGCTATGATAGATAGTTAGATATTTACCTGCAGTATCCGAATCCATTATTATAATTTTTTAGACTAGGGAAGAATTGACAACAATTGACATCAAAGTCTCTAATTACACAACAACGCCTAGGACAAACTCGTGCACCAATTAAGACGGTTACCTTTAGACTGATAGAACTCTTCTGATGTAAACACGATAGAGATAAAGTGGGTCGGATATTTTTCTTTGTTTAGTCTGTTATCGAGATTACCTGTTTGATTTCTTTGGTGATGCATATTGGAAAATCGACTTTTGACCCCGCAGATCGGACAAATACCCCTATGTGCGCCGCCGCTGGCGGAGGAGCCGGCGTCGCCGCTTGCGCGGCGGCCGGGACAGCTGCGGGTTTAAACCACGCATTGGTCTTAGGGAGCGGGGCAGGGACGTACACCTTAGGGGACTCCTTCGGTGTAGGCTTAATATTTGCGCCGCCCTTGAAAGGGCGTCTGCGCGGGGCGCGGGAGCATCCGCGATAGTTCGCGGGGTGCCCCTTTGACCCGCACAGTACGCAGCTGGGAGGGACCTCGGGATCGGGGACCTTACGAGGGCAATCTGCCGTCGCGTGGTCCTCTAGGCACTTGACGCACCTGGGACGGGCAAAACAATGCCGGGCTGAGTGCCCGTAGTTTTGGCAGCGATGACACTGCCCTACGAGCCCTTTAGCGAAGGGTGGCTCCACCCTGATGCCTGTTAAATTGCAGGCATGACGAATATTATAGATTTGCTTCCCTTCCGGGGACAGGTCAAGTACAACAAGTACTACGTCAAATTCGACTTTGGTGCGCATATTGTACATTCTATGTACCTCGCGCACCGGAAGTTTTTGTGAGATAAGGTCAGCGCGGACACTCTCCGTACTGACCTCTTTAGGGATGCCCTTAATAACGACCCTAAGTGCCTTTTCATCTTCGAGGGCGTAGGTATGATACCCTACGCCTTTTTCCCGAAGGAAGGAAGAAACTGAGCGGTGGTCCTGAGAGGACAATACTTGTAGTTTGATGCCTACCTGGGTAAGGCGGGCTGTCTTATATTGGATATGGTTGGAAACCAACCATTGGGAAACGAAGTCCCACTTCCCTTTCTCCTGTATATACAGGGGAGGAGGGAGACGTATGCGCGGAGCGCGCGGGGTGTCGGCCTCATCGCCGGACGAAGCGGCAGAGGGGGATGCGCGGGGCGCAGAGGAAGGGCCGGGCGCGGGAGACGCGCGGGGTGCAGAGGGCTTGGCGGGCGCGGTAGGCGCGCGGGGCAGGGGGGTAGACGCCACCGAACCGTTTTTTGGCGCCTTTTTTGGGGGGGGGGGAGGGAAGCGGGGTTGGCCGCCTTCCTCCTTTTAGTGCTTTTTCTCGACTTGACGGTCTCGAAGCCGTCATCGTCGGAAGACTCGGAGGGCGAGACCTCCATATCAGAACCCGCTGGGGCACCGAATGGCACCAGCGGGATGGGGATGGGGGTCTTAACCCCGGTGGGGACTTCCGGTGAAGCCGGAGAGGCTGGTGACTCGATCACCGTGCGGTTGCCTAGGAAACCTAATAAGGACTCGTACGCACTCGCGTGGTGCGTACGGAGAAAAGAGAGGGCATCCTCAGGGAGGCTGTCCATCTCTGCAGATAAGACTCGGATTTTATGTCGCCCCCCACCTTACGGCAGGGGCGGGTGTGTGTAAGTACAAAAACTAACACTTCGTGTGTCCTGTGGGTGCACAGGGGTGAGTGCCTACAAAAAAGACTGTGTCCACTTACTTCAACGACCGTCTGAGCGCCGGAGCGACAAACCTGTAGCACCCGATGGCACCAAGGCAGCTCGGCACAGCAGCAGCAACCGCTGGACGCAGGATCCCTGTAACACTATTCGCGGCGAAAGCGCTTAGGAGCGAGAGACTCGTGTGAGCGAGAGAGCGAGGGCGTCCGCCTACAGGTCGACCGTTTCCGGCCGAGTCTGAATCGGATCTGTAGCGTGTTTTTTTCCAATTTGTTATATTTACGCACGGCGAGGGAGCCAATAAGGGACTCGTACGCACTCTCGTGGTGCGTACAGAGAAAGGAGAGGACGACCTCAGGGAGGCTATCCATCTCTGCAGATGAGACTCTTACGGATTTTATGTCGCCCCCCACCTTACGGCAGGGGCGGGTGTGTGTAAGTACAAAAAACTAACACTTCGTGTGTCCTGTGGGTGCACAGGGGTGAATGCCTAGCAAATAAATGTGTCCACTTACTTCAAGCGACCGACTGCGCCGGAGCGACAAACCTGCAGCACCGAAGGCACAGCTCGGCACGGCAGCAGAACCGCTGGACGCTGGATCCCTGTAACACTATTCGCGGCGAAAGCGCTTAGGAGGAGAGAGAAACTCGTGTGATCGAGAGAGCGAGGGCGTCCGCCTACAGGTCGACCGTTTCCGGCCGAGTCTGAATCGGATCTAGGATCTGCTTTTTTACCACATATTCTTAAGTAGTTATACGTGGAGTACGTCGGGGGAGTCCGTGGCGTCGAAGTGAGTCGGGGTGGGCGGGGCGAAAGCGAAGTTAAATTTAGATGCAAATTTGTCTAGAAGAATCCTGCCTCTCGTACAGGTTCTCGACGAATTCCATTTGATATTTTTACAATTTACGTCGCCGGTCAAAATGAAATATCTAATAAGGCTTGGAAATCGCCTTCTTGTAAATTTCTAGTTGGAGAGAGATAAACTGAGGCTATTATAATAGGCTGATGGCCTGTCATGTGAATTTGGCATACTGACGCTTCGATGCTTTCGAGGAACGGAGGGTCCAGCAGCGGGGCGCGGGAGCAGCCGCGATAATTCGCGGGATGCCCCTTTGACACGCACAGCACGCAGCTAGCTGGGAGGGATTTCTGGGTCGGGGACCTTGCGAGGGCAATCTGCCGTCGCGTGCTCATAGATTTTTGTTATTTCTACATATCTTTGTTTATTTCCAACACCAGTTATATATCCAAACGTGTGAATTATCATGTTTCATATGATGCATATTTCTCAGCATTATTGCTGCAACGTCAGTATCAGAACATTTAACTACAATGTTTGCCTGGGTATTAATGTTGCACAGATGATAAATTATTTTCGTGTCTTCGTGCCGTGGACACGATAATTCTTCATTTATATTTAGCTTCTATCATATTATTATTGACAATAAAAAAAATAACATTGCTTGAAATTAACATAAATGGTATCATCGCAGTATTTGCCCAGTGCAGAATAAAAAAGTAGACAAGTGCTTCTTTAAACCGTGAGTTTTTTAATTCTTTAACAAAATCAGCAGGTCGAACTTGATCAGGTCCGGTTTTGGTAAAATCAAGTTGTGTATATTCCTGTCGTAGTAATCTCTCATAATTTTTGATGGAGGGTGTAAAATACTGATTGAAAATTGTTTAGCATTTAATTGTGTTACCATTTGTAATATTTTCTTGGAAATATTTCCAAAGGTTTTTTATTGTAGGTGTTTTTCATTTCAAGGCACACTTTTCATTGTATGAAGTAGCAAAAACCGTCAATAATAAATACATCAATGTATAATGGTGGATGATGTTCGATATTTTTCTATAATGATTTCATTAAAGCATATTTTTGAGTTTTACAAATGTCATCATTAAAATGGCACATGGATAGTGACACTGGAGTTATAGGATAAGACAACATTTTCGACTTCTCGATTTTAAGATCCGTAGATATGCCAAGCATACGTCTAAATAAATCCCTTTGAACACGCACTTCTTGAATTTTACCAGCAACTTTTGTTTTCTGCTTTTTCAAATAATCATGAGAAAAATTGAGTAACGGTGTTCTTTTAATGCTTTTTTTCAAATCTATTTATATCTGCTTCAATAAACAATTTGCGTTGAATTTCTCCATTTTTTTCAATATTAAGAAGAAATTGTTCAACAGGCTCTGGATGCGGCTTTGCCCGATGAAATATTTATTAACAACTCCTTTAGTACTCCTACATCAAATGGGTTAATAAAAACATCGAAAGTCTTGATAAATGTTTGTAATTGATTGATACTATGTTTTATATTGTGATTGTTGAGTTCAGCTGTAACATCTGTTCCAATACTAAGTCAATTGGCTGCTTTGAAAAGGGTTTATTGCTTCTTTGAATACCGAAAAAACCTTCTTGAAATTGCTCTAACAAATCAGGATGAGTTCCGTTGACGTTCAGCAAATTTGAGTAGTATTTAATTGACCAGCGAGCATAATTTTGTTGAGTGCATATAAAAAAAAATAACTTTGTCATTTTTGTCATACTCGAATAATTCAAAATCTCCCGTTTGGATGCCTATTGATGTATCTCATTCAGTAATTCTTCAAGCTTCATTCTCAATTTTAAATGGTGAAGTTTGCAGCCGAGTGATTTCTTCCAGCATTTGATCTGTGACCGTAGTGTTTTTAAATTCTAAGAATGTCTTGAAATCTGAAACTTGTAACCCAATCCCATCAAAGGATGAAGTCTTTTACATCTATTGAAGTGCTTTCCTTTCAAAAATCCATTTACTGAGCCCGACTCTAGCAAATTACTCTGAACTATAATATTGGATAAGCCACAATCAATTAAAATTATTTTAAAAAATAAGCCATCATGATATGGAAATGTTTGAATAAATTATCAAACGCCGGTTTTTCGATGGATTGAAGTTGTAAGGTAACTTTTGCTATTGCAAGGTCGTACGTAATTCACTTAAATATAACTTTGCTGTACATCCTGACAATCTGATCTATCGGTAGGTGATGTATTTATAGGAGTCAGGTAAGAAACTATTTGTATTGAGATATTATTGTCATTTCAAACCAACCCACATTGGCACATTTGGTTATCGTAAAGCATGGCTATCGTAAAGCATCTGGATGGTGATACAGATTGTATCGATTGCATCATATTATGGTAAATTCGCGGGGTTCAAATTTTCAGTTTCATGTACTGATAGTCGCAGATTATTTATCCATCATACGTGGTTTTTTGGGGTATGGAATTTCATCTAAGGATATGTTCTCCGCCTGAGCCTCAAATGTTCTCCGTCTTCTTTTTGATGATGGATCCATTGTTACTGAGTCATCTGTAGTACCAGAATCTAAATTTTGGTATATTAACTAACTACTCGCACGAATAAAATCGCTTAACTGTTTGCACGGGGTCGGTGGTGACCCTAATTTGTATAGATGAAAGGTTACCTTAGTAAAGATTTTATAAATGATAACACGCCTTGAGAACGAAATTCTCGCTCCAGGCTATTTCAAAAGTATCACTGTCAGCAATAAATCTGTATATAACAATTACTTTAAAATAAAAAGAAATCCCGCGGAGGTTTTTGCGCCGGTTCTTCTCAGGTCTGTTGCATTAAATTTAGTGAACCGGTGTTAAATTATTTGATGTTCAAAAAATTAAAGCTTGTAACTTCTTATTTTGCATAAGATTATTTGACTTTGACTTTGACTTTGAATTGTAGTTCTTATATCTTGACTCCTAGACTATCACTGGCGAGCAAAAATTGAATTTGTGAATTGCATCACACCGGTCAATCTTTTTCCCTCATCTGCATTAATAGTTTGCTCAAGGACCAAATCAATTGGTTACCTGAAAAAAGATTTAGCTGTTCGTTTGATTTCAAAGTATTCTTCTTCCATCGACTTTGCTAATACATGAATGTGTAAGTCCTACTTTCTATGTAAATCTTTATTTAAATTATGATGAAATCCGACCCACGTCGGTGTTCTATGAACTTTTAGACTACGACAAAGCATCAACAGAAAATTTTGTTTAGGAATTAGTTGTAACGAAGCTGGTAACGGTAATAATTGTTTAATCATTTTTGGCTTTTTTGGAGTAAGGTACTATTTCTGAGATGATAACATCAAAAGCTCGCTTCCTTTTTTTGGTTGGGGAGTTGCAAGTTCGCTTTCGCACTTTAGGGCTTTGTTATTTTTAGAACGGTTTTCAGTTTGTTGGGAAATTTCCTGTATACTTTCATGATTCTCAATAATTGTTTGGTATATAATACGCACCGTGTCATGCAAAGTATCTTTGCGCCTGTTGCAGTGACGACATATCTATCAAAGTTAACGTTTGCTACTCCGGTGTGCCTATCATTTCTTTTGCAAATTTCTTCAGGGCAAATTTTCGAGCGGTTGAATGAAGTAGTTGTGGCTGTAGTTTCCAATTCTGCGACAATGGCCAATAGTTCAATAATAATATCAATGATAATATCAGCTATTTTCCTGCTACTTGTATGGCTTTCCACGTCATACTCAAAGTTCTGTGTTTCTTTGTCTTGATAAGCCCATTACTGATATTATAAATGAAAACACGCTAACGAATTCACTTTTCTTATATAAATAGCACTATTTCTTCTACAACGTCTATAACCGCCCAAGAAGACAGTGTTATATCATCAGGTTAATTTATTCGATATTAATTTAGTCGATTTGTTCGATTATTATATATATTTAGTCGATTTTTACGTTTTGATCTCATCAAAGGTTCTCTTGGAAAGAAATGCTTTATATATTTGCTTTATATAAATAATTCAGAATAATATATCTTTTTATATTTATCACTTCAGTGATAAATATTTTAATTTCATCAAATGCTAGTTGGTGATAATGTTTCTAACTTGTTTTGGTGATCTCTCTTTGCCTTATTTTCTTCTTGTAACGTTATACAATGTAATCGTTTTATTCAAGTATTATTCTGATGATGGGTTTCCCATAAATGATGGGACTCTAAACATTATTTTTCATAATATTCATTATTTGCAAACTTTCGGTTTGAGATGAATGCAAAATTTGAAACCGCTTATTAATTTTATTGTCTGGGTGATAAACTTCTTTTTATCACATAGACAATAAAATAAAAAAAGTGATTTTATGTCTTCGAAACTATTGGCCAACAATTCTAGAGCTTTTTCGATTTCTACATCAGTATGATGAATTTTACAAGTTTTTGCTTTTAGCTCAATAATGTTGTTGTTCATTTTAGTTAAAGCACTGTCTTGTTCTGCTTTCCAGTCCAATAACATTTATTTTATTTCCTCTTTAAAGCTTTCGTTAAAATTCGCTTTTGCGTGCAAAAGCACTTAATGCACGCATTAAGCCGGCGCTTATTACGCCTAGATTTGAGGTGGATGTCATCGTCAATGCACTCGGTCACTTCAGGGTCTGAAATACACGAGGGCGCTTTCGACATTTTTTTTTATATAAGCCAATAAAACGCTAACGCCTGTGATTTAGTACAAAGTGCAATACTGTATAGAGATGCTGTGCTCGCCGAACCCGGTTGTTGCCTCAGCTTGTTGTCCTTTTCTTTAGTTATAATTAAAACTATATTACGACACAGTTATACGAAACAAGGTATACCATGTAGTATTAGAGACCTAATATTGTGGCTGTGTGTGCTTCGCCGCGTGAACTACATAACTGCTTCGTTATATTGCAACCCTCGGGAGTGGGTTTTTGAAAAATAAAGTAGCCTATGATTAAGCTTAGATTATCAACTATATGCCAAAATTCATTATAATCGGTCAAGTGGTTTAGATTTTTCATATAAACTTTCATCCCCTATTTCAACCCTTTAGCGGTTGATTTTTGAAATAATTAGCCTATGTTAGACCCAGTAACTTGTACTTCTTTCTTACTAAATTTCATCCAAATCGGACCGGTAGATTAGCCGTGAAAGCATGACAGACAAACATACAGACTTTCTCATTTATAATATAAGTATGGATTACATAGTATAAAACAAGTAGAAACAAGTATAAAATTAAAATGCATATTTTTCAAAATCGTGTTATATTAATATCAATTCTTGTACCGTGTAATATTGAGACCGTGTTTTACAAGTACCGTTTTATCGAGGGCCGCCACTGTGACCGACGGCGGACTCCAAAAGTGCAGACTTACGAGAAGGACAATCGTAATTGGTGAGAAGGACGGAGGGAGCGGAACGGAGAAGCTTTCGTGAACCACGTAGTCTACAAAGATAAGTGTGCCTTAAATTCCCTATAATCTTCTAAGTATATATAGGATGATGGAATTGGAAAGAAGATTCTTCTTTCCAGTTCCAACATCCTATATCCAATTCTAGCTTCGCTTGTGCTAATAAAATATGTACACAAATTGTACGTATTAGTCATTTACGAAGCACGTGTGCTTCGTAAATGACTTTGCATTGCCTACCTACTTTCTTTTTTTTTAGCTTCACGCTGTATCCCGCACACAGCAGGGTAGGCAGAGGGAACCTAGTGTTAAGACACTCCGTTCCCCACTATCCGCCGAATTTGGAGGCATTGCGTGTTAAGTGGCGGAACTTAACGCTGCGCTTTACCTCGACACCAGAGCGAAGAAAATGGAAATATTAAATATTTCACTCCTCGAGTGGGAATCGAACCCACAACCAGTCGCTTATAGTCACACGCTTGTGCCACTGGGCCATGACTGGCCATAAAACTTATTGCTTACTTTCTTTTTGTTCAAAGGTATATTTCGTTATTTTGTACTAATCTCATTCTCAACACATAAATGAAGCAACATTTTTGTACGTCAAATATTTAACAAAACTAACAAAGAATTATTCAATAAAGCAAATTGAATGTTTTGAATTGCGGTAGGTAAGACACTTAGGATTAGTATTATTATGTTTTTTTTATTATTTGTGAGTCAATGAAAGTATAAACAACTACAGTACAACAATTATTTTGTGTTTCTTTTTGTCTTATTGTTTTATTACGTAGTGTTGCGACTTGATTCATATAAAGTTATTATTCGCAGTCAAATATCTCCGACGTTCACTAATATGTATTAGTGGATTGCGCACATTGATTTTTTCATCACAAATTAACGTAATTAGCGTTAGCGGGAAATCATATTAATTCATTCGCCGAATATTTCAGTATTTTTGCAACTACGCGCGTGCGCTTGGCGCCGGCAGACCTCACCTTGTTTGCGAGCGCTGAGCGGACGCGAACGCGGAGTCCTCGGCATCGGCGACTTCAGGCGAATTGGCGTGAGACATTACATTTACCTACTTCATTAATTTTTAATTTTAACTTCTTTAGATTTAGATATTTATTTACAATTCTTCACTTTGTTTAAATATTTGTATTACTTTTGTAATAGTTTATAATTTAAATAACCACAATGTTAATACGTAAGACGTAGGTCCGTAAAGACCGTATCACTAAAACTTTGAATTCTACGCGATAATATTGAACTTAAATGAAATTGATTTACCTCTATCATTTTAACCATTACAAAAAATATATACATTAGGGTGGAGTGATAATGTATGAAAAAATAATTTTTAATTTTTTTTTAATGGAATAGCGATACAAAGTTGCCTTTTAAGGAGTAAATTCAGCATACAAAATATTGTTTACTTGATGAATTCGGCATACAAAATATTGTTTACTTGTATAGATGTTTTGAGGTGCCCCAACCCAACTGAAAATTAGAAAAATACTAAATTTTTAAAAACTTTGATTTACTTTTTAATGATAGTATTTTAGTAAATTTTCAGTCCATTACCAAACAAACTACATTGTGGTACGTTAAATAAAAGCCTGATTAGTTGTTTTAATGTTTTTTATCAAGAAAAATTATAAAAAATATATTATCAAGGAATGAAAAAAATCAGAAATAATTATATTATTTGGAATTAAATTGTTTTTTTGTTTCAAAAATAGGCATTTGCTGCCGTGATAATAGTCTTGCCCTTATAAAACCGTCTCGTTTATTTTCTCCACAAACTGTACTTAAAGCTTCTGTCACCAACTTGATACAGCGCTCTACGGCTTGGGTATGGCATGGAAAATCTTTAATATTCTGACATGTAGTCAAACCGCTTTTGACAATCTCTTTCAAGGCTTCATCAGATAAAGTGGAAGTCAGAGGTGGGTCAGTTATCTTACAGTCTTGCCACGTAATTAAGTCGGTATAATCTTTAGGCATCGAAATTTAAAGCAGGCACCTTAAATGTTCGAAGCCCTAGAGTATTCTCTGCTCTTGCTTTTAAAATTCGCTGATAAGCTAGTTTACGTATGAATTCTCTGTCGTCTCCAAGCATAGCAATAAGAATATTTTCTGGGTGACCAAAATATCCATTTCGTCGGATTACCTTATCAAGGATTTTCTTCAAAGGCGCGTTCAAATTCGAGTTAGACTAATTGTTTGCCACAGGTGCTTGGCTCCGTTTGTACATGAGGGATTACATTTTATTGTGAACCACATTGGACCATAAACTCTCATTACGAACGTGGCTAATATCACTAAGTTTTTTCGGGGTCTGTTTTAGTAGCATATAATCTTAAGATTCTATTAGCTGTTGTAAGCCATCTAGAATGGTTAAGAGGTCCAGGTGTAATATAAGCTAAATTGGGAGAAAAACTGCCAGTGCTGATAGATGTCATCACATCGTAGTAAAGATATTTTTGGTCGGTGCTCAACTCATTTCTAGTGACTTCCGGTAATATGGAGAAAATGGTGGTAAATTGAACAATTGGCATTGATTCACATTTTTGTAATTGAGATCATCCAATAGGACCTGAAAAGCATTTAGGCCCCGTAGTTTTTCCATCCAAACGCAATAAAAGATGTCGCAATAGTAACTCATTCGAATGTAATTGGCAGACAAACCATTGTAATTGTTTGTTAAGTTCTTCTTCCATAAAACGAACAACACCTTTGAAACCTGTATTCACGACTGTACCATCGCAACCAACAACAACTATTTCATCCAATTCCACCGATTTTGTTCTTAACACGTTGACGGACAGTAGGAAGTGCGTGGACAAGCGAAGTTCGAAAATTGACACTATATGTTTTAAACCGTCATGGCGCCAGCGGACTCTATACTCTAGGTGATAGGACGATGGCGGCTATAACAGCAAAAATTTAAAAACGTAAATGACAGGTTTAATGGTTCAAACAAGCAATTTTTGTTGCAATAAAGTATTTTTGGGAGTTTTACACGAAATGTTAGTTCTTAATCAAACAAAAATAAATAAATGACAAAAAAAAATATTATAATTTTATAATTATTATACATTATTTTCGGTATGCCATTTATTTATTTATTTATTTAGAACCATCAGTGATAATTACATTATACGAGTACATGAAAAAGTGTAACACATGATGAAAACTTAAAGCTAAATGGATTATCGTTGAAGATGGATACCGCATGCACTAGTATACATTTTTTTTTGTTTTAATTCACATGTATGAGTCGCAATTTACTTAATAAATCTTAAATCTTAAAAAAAAAATAGATTAAACAAACGATTATAAACAGACACAAAACAGAAATATTCTTCATTATAGTATCATTATTACATTAACATTTTATTAAGCATTAAATTTTATTTTACTTCATTTGAGAACCTGTCTTTTCTTTAAAGATGTAGAAAGAATTCCATACTGCTACATCCAGTAGATGAAAGATTACCTTTTTATACCATCTAATTGTCTTCCGTGGACAGGAATAATAGGACATCATCTGATCTGCTCTGTCTACACCTGACATATTCTGATTATAATTCACTATTTCAATTGGTTTTCTCTTTTCCTGTTGTCGCCGGTTAGCTGTGTTTATCATGCTTGGGTGGTAAGCTGTTGTTAGACATAGCACATCCCGTTTATCTTTCCATTTGGACACATAAGTCTGATTTTGGCGTCGCCATACATGTTCTCCTTTTCTAAGCTTACGACGTGTTATTTCTTGTGGCAGACCCTTCCTATTTACACGAAGAGTTCCTGTCACATGTGTCTTTTTGCTAAGTAATTTGTTAGACAATGGTAGACTGTTGTAATAATTATCCATGAACAAATGATGGCCTTTGTTTAAGTATGACTGCATCAATCGCATCACAAGACTTTCAATAGTTGTCATGTTTTCATCATTTTCTCGATGGCCTTTGTATACTTCTATATTCAAAACGTAACCTTGGGCTGAACAAAGTTAATAGAATTTAATTCCGTATTTTGCCTTTTTGCTATTCATGTACGTGCGAAAATAAAGCCTTCCTCGAAATAATAACAACGATTCATCTAATGATAATGCTTCATTTGGTGCATATGCATTCGCAAACTTTTGTATGAGCAAATCAAGAAATATTTTTATTTTCCTCAAAGGGTCGTTTGAATTTTCTTCCTCAACACAAAAACACCTCAATATTTGCTCAAACCTCCTTCCAGACATTTGTGACGGAAATGCTGGGTGGTAATGTAATGCATCAATGGAAAAGAGTTTTCTAATGCTGGAGAATTTTAGCTGGGACTGAAGCAAACACAAACCTAAAAACTTTCTCATTTCGATATTATCAGTATTTTTGAAATTTGCCTTTCTACTATGCCTTGCCGTGCTTGATTGCAAAGTTTTATGCCGTAATCATTCGTAGATTTTATAATCATTTCCATTACTTGGTCATCCCATATTTTTTCAAAAACCTGAATTGGAGAAACATTTTCTTCTATATCCAAAAGAATCCCAGCGGCATCTGCATCAAAAGAAAAGTTTCTTATAGATGTTGTATTGGTATGCCATGTCTCATCATTTTCTTGTTCTTCTGGTGCTTCATATTCCTCATCTGTAGTTGATTCATCATCTTCACTATCCGAATTGTTATTTTCAGCACTGTCAGCATCAGATTCAGACTCACTGTTGCTTGATCCACTATTCATTTCCTCAACAATCTTCAGCAGCCTAGCCTGATCTTTTTCCCAACTGTCCATTTTCTGTAAATATTGAATAAAACATTTTATTTTGTATTATTATTTATTGTATATTATATATATAATATATATTTATCATTTACATTATCATTATTTATTTATATTTCAATTGTAAAACCAAAAAAAAAAGTAAACAGTATAACCTATAGTATCGTTAACCTAACCTAAAATGCTAAATTTTGTTTTTATATTTCTGTTTAAAGTATAAAATGAATAATAAACAAATACATACCAGTATAGTTATATAAATAATAATAAATATCGTTAAACGTATCAATAAGAACTATAAATTCAATAGAAAACACGATCGCACTACTCCCTTCACAACCACGTGCATACTGAATCTGCAACTCGTATAACAGGTGAAATATGAACTTCAACCTAAAAAGATGTTTTCAAAACACGACACTATGCTTCTACGTATACGCCAGTAAGTGCACATTTGTGCTGCTATAGCCGTAGTGTCTAAAAGCGACCGTTTCGTTTTGGACGGCTATAGCAGTCATGCCACATTGTGAACTTCGCTTTGACGGCTATAGCCGCAATTGTCCGTCAACGTGTTAAATGATTTATTATGGTACTTTCAATCACTTCCTGGCTCTGATAAAATCACATAATGGTCTTCTGTTACTCTTTTTCTATAAAATTTGCCTTCCTTCTGAGTACTAACCAAAGTATTATCTTTTCTGCCGTCAAAATAAATACCGCGTATACTTTTATTACAATCTGCATCGTGTAATGCTGATCTGACTTTCGTTCTTTCACGGCGCAACTTTGAACGATCAATGACAGCACTTGGATCCTTTGATGTAATAATTCCAACATCTTTTAACACTGAAGAAGCTATAATAGCAGCTGCTCTATCAGAGACTCCAGTACGATCGCAGGCGAGGGCTAATGATGGTAAATTTAATCTCTTTTTCTTTGGTGGCGGAGCAGCTATTTGTTTAGGCGATTGATAAGGACTAGAAGCTGCGCTATTATTGCTTGAACTGGTGCTTTCGATCGTTAAGTCATCAGGCAAAGAACGAGAACAAGACGGTTGGTTAGGATCTATTATCTCTTAGTTACGCAGTAATTCTTTTTCTTGTCTTTTTAATTTTTTAATATTTTTTACAGTCGCAATAAAATCTACACCGCCTATCATCATTTTTCTTGTAGTTCTTTGATCAAGTAAAAAATCTACTTCTTCCTTGGGGACACGGCTGTCTTTTGAGCAAGTACACTCTGAGATAAGTTTGCATTTGCAACTGCAAACATCAAATAACCTTTGGGACTCAGTAATATATTCAGTTATCTTCTCTTGATATTTCTTGTTCGTTTGGCGGCCTCGATAAGGTTTTAGTAAGCTTCTATATTTGTCATGGTAAGATCGAATAAGTTGTAGTACTCTCTTAAGGCTGACAGTAGGAAGCGACGCTTTTCGCCAGATATCTAAAATTTCCGTAGCCAATCTTTCGGATATATCATGAACTGTCGGCTCTTTTGTTGTTTTGTCCGGCTTTAATTCATATTTAATAAATAAGTAATTTTTCATAACAGCATTATAAGTTGGTAATTCGGTCTTCTCCGGTAAACCAAACACAGGACAACATGTCGTTTGTCGTGTTTTGACTTGCGACATTTGACTGTAATAACGAGAAATAATAGGTATAAATTACATCGAAAATATTTAATTACGATCTAAATTGTATTATCTGTGAACAGGACATTAAAAATATTACTTACATGAGTCTTATTTTGTTCACGGCAGTGGTTAAAATCAATGTTTCTCGCAAGTAGAATAACAATAACACGCGCGCACTTAATGGCGTTCGAACAACGTTTCACAACGATTGACAAGTGCAGTGAAATCAGCTCTCCCGCGTCACTACCCCCACCTATCCGCACACTATTCAAGGTTAAACTGTTGCTAACCGGGAGACACACAGAAAATGATTTAGCATTAATTTGACAATATTAGACGTTGGTGTTTTTTTTACAGAGTTTTATGAATTTCTCTAAAAGTTCATGATGTTGGGGGCACCTCTAAATGTATCATATGCCAAATAAAATTTTGTATGTATATTTGTGAGCAATAACAGCAACTTTTTACAGGTATTCCGAAACGAATATGTAAAAAAAAAATTTCACTCCACCCTAATATACATATATTATTATACGCACATATTAATAACTTAAAGCATTATTATGATTACATAATAAACGAATACGATTATGGTTGAGTACATATATAGCTATATTCAAAAATACATTTATCACTTTTTATGTTACACTTTCACTACACGGTCACTTGCTGGCATCTTTGTTCCTGCCGTTGCTCTGGTTGTCTCATGATAACACCAGAAGCATCCAGTAGTGTCCTTCTTGTAAAGTTTGCGAATTGCATTTTGGAGAAAGATACAACTAATACAATAATTTCTATGACAGGCGTGTAGGGAGTGAATCTTACTGTAGGCTTACTGATGCGCGCTGATCTTGTCACTAGGTGTCTTGTTATTATTACACCGTCCCATACTGGGCGATAGTGCATTGTCATCGGAATGTACCGTGAACGCGAGCTTGAGTCTGTCTATACTAATAATTTCCTGCGTATCTCTCTCATGAATCATAAAATATTTATTTGTCTTATGAACTTGACTCTCACATGTGAACATTTTTCAAGTCCGAGTGTTCGAAAATTTCTTAGTGACGTATGCAGCACAATGAGGCATTGTGCTGCGCTCCGCCGTCTGCCTGTGGATCTTATTCTTATTGCTGTTGTTCTTATTCGACTGAAATGACAACCTTGTTCTGGCGTTACTGTCAATGGACAAACGAATCTAATAATCCAGCTGCAATACCCTGCAATAATACCCTTCAGGGCAACCCGTGAAGCACTGGTAAGAGGAACCGCAACGTCTATAACTTATATATATAACTTTAACACTAATCATACCAACACTTATTAGATACCTAGTTTACTGTAGCAATATTAGGTTTAGGTTTAAAGATCTTTATTCTCAACAAGACAATACAAAGTCACTTATTTGAGAACATAATTAACTTAAAAATATAAAATTGCTAACATTCGTCACACCAAGTTTTATTTAATTTTTAGTACTTAGTACGAAATTTAATAAGAGTAGAAAAGAAATGAAAAGAAAAGAAAAACGCACCCACTGTTTGCGTTAGTTGGTAAGATATTGCGCGAGTTGCGTTTTAACCCTTTCAGACCTGATTTTTTATTTTTTAGAATTTGTTTGAGCCGATTTTATTTCAGTTAGATATTCGCCTATTGAGCATGGAAAAACAAAAAAAAAATTGATTATTAGATTATTTTCCGAGAAAATTGATGTTTTCTTTATGTGATCAAATGTGGACATTCGGCCTAAGTGATTATAATAACTGATGTATGGGTATAATTGAACAAATAACAGATAGCTTGATTTTGGCCATTTTTATTATTACAAAAGTATGAAATTCAAACTAAAAATAATTAAACATCTTCAAAACAAAAATAAATCTTCTTACAAAATAAAACAACATAAAAAATCTTCTAAAAAGACAACAAAATAATAGGAACTTTAGTTACTTAGGTATGAAAACTTAGGAAGCAATTTTTGTCTTTAGTCAGACATAAGTGCACTTTGCACTTTATGCATTTGATGCGGGATTTCCCTTTACACCCCGTTAACTTACAGCGCGTTCCACAACCATCGTCATGAGCTGGAAAGTGACCAATACCATCTCGAGCAATTTCAGTTGACGGACGTACTTCTCCTGGTCTTCTAGGAACAACTACTGGTAAAGGACTGCTCAAACTACTTGGACGACCCCTTTTAGCACCTGATATTTTGTTTCGAAGAACTAAACTTTCAGCTAAGCGTCGACGAAAGTGAAGAAGTGCGAGCCGTTTTGCTTTTGGTATCCCAAGCAAGTCACAATCCATATCATACTCGCGGTAGGCTTGAACAACTGCCAAATCTGATGCGTGGAATATCATACGCAAAGGCCACTTCTTTGACTTTATAAACGTTCTATAATAACTCATAAGTTGATCAAGGAGATCTACCCCTCCCATGGCGTGATTGTACTTTTTTACAATTTCAGGCCTCTCGACTTCTATAAATCTCTTCTCTGTTTTGGACCATCTTTTCACCATATCTTTTTCTCCTATACCAACGAAATTGGAAGCTAAGTTGGCTGGTTTGTTATCAAGCCATTTCACCATGGTGACATCTCCATCCGTACTACAAATCTCTTCGGCAAAACCCCTTGGTTTCTTTTTTATATCTTTGTCACTAAGCAACGGTGGCCTTGTAAATCTATTGACACGCGCAGTGCAGGTAGCCATTATGCCTTTGTGTTTCAAAATTTGGAGCATGTAATAAGACGAGAAGTAATTATCGCAATATAACTCATGACCTCTACTGTCACCGACTCTTTTCATTAGATGTAATACTACCGCAGCTCCAAAGCCTACTTTCTTTATCAGTGACCTGTCTAATTCTGGAATAGAATTTTGATAAATAATAAAGTCATAGGCACGGCCATTTTTCCCACACAAAAAGAAAAGCTTCATTCCCCATGGACAAGGTTTTCCTTTGATGTACTGCTTAGCAGAATGTTTCCCTGTAAAAGGAACTATTTGTTCATCGACACACAATTCTTTTTCTAGCGGTATTTCTAAGCATCGGCTTCGGATCGCATTATAGATTGGTCTTACTTTATAAAACACGTCAGTGCAATTAGTAGGCTTTTTCATATTATCTACTAAATGGAGATTGTTACGAAGTTCAAAGAACCTATCTCTTGCCATATTGTTAGTGAAAAGTGGAATGCTAATATGATTTTCCCAGTACATTTTCAAAACTGGATAGTTGAAAACTCCCGTTGCCATGTGCAAACCAAATAAAATTTCAATTTCATAGCTGGACGTAGGCTTAAACCTGGTTTTTCCTGACTGTACTGCATATAAGTTTGTCATTTCGGCCATTTGTTCAAAAAGCTCTACAGGAACATATCTATTATAATAACAAATGGGATCTTGCACGATGGGTTCTAAAGCTATTGGTAGCAAGAAATCCGTTGGTATTGTGTTATTTATTTGTCTATGCCTCCACTTTATGTTCGGTTTTGGCGTAAGGTAATCGAAAAGTTCAGCATTCGGCGTAACTTGCTCCTCTTCGCCCTCCACAATATCCGGCTCTCTTGGCGCCTCAGGCTCGGACTCGTAATTGAAAGCTGACCTTTCTTCGTCTTCACTTTCGTCTTCTTGTTCGTCAGGGGGGTCAAGTGGGGTGTACTCTCTTTGATTCTGAGTTACTACATCGGCTCCCAACCTAACGTGTCTCGCAAATGGGACATTATTATTATTTCCCACATCCTCATCATCCGAAGATAGCTCAAATTCCGACTGGTTATCCTTTTCCAAAGCTCTCAAAGCATCCCTCGAAAACATGATTATAATTTGATCATAAATTTACCTGTAATAAACACAATTTAAGACTTTACCACGCAAATTTTATAATAAATTATAACATTTATTACCAGAAAATAACTTTATTTACTAACAGCAGCAAAGTACCTATTTTGAAAAAAATGTTTAACCAATACCTACTGTCCACGTTTGTGGACATAACGAATATTCGCGATTTATTGTACAAATAACTAAAAATTTTGATGTAAAATACTTTGTTCTTTGCCTATATAGTATAACTTATCCATTTATATTTATTTCAAAACATATCTAGCAGAAAAACTTGAAATTTCAATAAAATAAAAATGACTTACCTACTCAGTTCAAAGTTTCGCTGGTAACTGACCGAAAATGGCTTAGAAGTGCACACACGTATCAATAGATGCCGCTAGTTGTTTCATTTTTAATAATTTAGAATGTTCGCAAGCGATGACAACAGTTTTTATTTACGTAAAATTTAAATTTAGTAGTAAAAAGACTCAAAACTTTTATGTCCTCAATTGTGCACGCGAGGTTTGAAAGGGTTAAATGCGCTAAGTGAATGCGTCTTCCTTATACAAAAAGGTATTTTATTAAAAAGCTGTGCTCCTTCAAATGTGATCATTTTTTTTCCATAATTAGTTCTGGTTTTTGGCAGAACTAAAAGGCTAACTCGTCGGTTGCTACGTTTACTATTGCGCTTGGTAAATGTTATATTATTGTAAATGCTTTTGTTAAGTGATTTTTGAATAAAAATACAAACGTTATAAGTATATAATTGATTGATGTTCATTATTTTTGTATCTTTGTATATACTTTTAGTGGCCGTTAGATATGGATAGTTAAAAAGTAGCTCGATAAGTTTATTTTGCGCAATTTGTAAGTTAGCAAGTTTTGTTTTTGCGGCACATGTAATTAAAATATGTGTTATAATTATATGAAATAGTATTTTTACAATTTCTATTTCAAACGCAAAAGGAGTTGTTTTTATACATCACATTTTTTTACACATAAGTGTTTCCGTCTCACATTTGCCGCAAACAATTTTTGTACAATTGGAGCAAATTTAATTAGTTTTATTTTCTTAGCAGTATCCTATTTGACACCTCTTACTTTTATTAGAATCTGTAACAGGGTTAGGCTACGATCGCTCTTAGTATTTGCTTTTTCTTTTGGTTGTTCACGGGCTCTAAACTCTAAAATCGTCGGCAAGTTTTTTATTATCTCCTGTCGTTTGCTTGTATAAAAAATCCAGGCATTTATTCAGCAAAATCAAGGATATTGAAAAAAACTTGGAGTGGCCATCTGCAAGACTTAGACTTCACCAGTCATGTCTACACCAAATTTGGTTTTATTGTAATTTGAAACAGTTTCAGGTAAACGCTTATCATTATTTTCTATTGATGCAAACTTGTATTTAGAACTAAGTAAAAGTACCTTTTTATTTGGCTTGCTTTTATAAATTGTAAGAGTACAATTATCAGAAGTAAAAATTTTCGAAGAAAATGTTGCTATGTCATCTTTCTTTTGCTTTGCAATTAGTGGTAGCTCCCTTTTGTTTGAGCGAATGGTTCCAATTGGGGTAGTTCTTTTTGCTAGAAGTTGTATGGCTCGGGATTTGCTTGTGAAGAAGTTGTCTGTGGTCACAGTTCTTCTGGAAGCTGTAAATGGCTCGATCAGCTTGATTACAACATATTCAGAGAGTTGTACTGAAGAGGGGGGTCTATTATCATCTTTTCCTAGATATGGAAATGCATTTATGTCGCATTTGCTATCGACGTCCGATGCTAACCAAAATTTGATTCCAAATTTATCCGGCTTGTTAGGCATGTATTGCGTATTGCGTAAATCTACATCGTAATTAGTCTGAAATAGCTGTTCACCTATAGTAATATTACCACCCGGTTTGTAACCGTTTTGACTGTTCTCAATGAAAATATTCCAAATCGTAGATACCATAGCAAATTTATCTGCATTCAAACGTTCACTCCGCTCTGCCTTTTTTTATTAAAACTAATAAATTATTTCTGCTCATAGTTTCAGAAAAAAAATTAGACCCTCGTATATTATTCATAGAAAGAAAGTTTTAAATTATTTGCTCCATATGCAGCTCGTGCATATAAAATTGCAATAAATGCAGCAAGTTTTTCTTGAGATAAACTCCAATCGGATCCTAACGCTCTGTTTGCTTCTTTTATTGTGCATGTTCTTATATGGTTCAATGGTTGGGTGGCCAATTATCATTGAAAATGTAGTAATAACTTTACCTTTCATTATATGACGTTAAGCATATCCTGTTGGGCCTACTTCTTGCCTGAAAATGTTATGAAGTGGTGGTCTTTCAGGTGTGCCACCTATTTGTATTTCTTCCCAAACAGACCCACGGATTGCAACATGTTGTTCATTTATTTCTGCTTCACTTTCTTCAGAACTTGAGAGTAGATAATCTTCTTTTTCGTCCACAGCCCGATATTCACAATATTTTCCTCTTCATTGTCAGTATCTGTAGATTCAGACTCATTTTTGTTTGTAACCAAATATATCTTTATCTATATCGTTTTCAGAAAATCATCTTCACTGATTTCCTAAAACTCTTCTCCAATATCATTTATATCTTTTAAGAATTTGGACTGTGTCGTTCGTTTCGGCATTTTATGGGTTTCGACATACCTGTATGACTAATAAAGCTATCAAAGTAAAATAAAAACTATGTACCAAACTTTTTTTTTTTCGCTACCTTTTTTACACAAAAATCTAGTTTCAATCTAAAATTTTTATATTTTCTTGAATTATTCTCAGCTATTTTGATTGAACTACTTCACGTAACAGTCTTTGCATACATTTTCGCAGTTTACTGAATACAATAAGATAAGCAATATGTATTGATAAGCTCATAAAACAAAAAAAAATGTTCTCCGGGTCAAATGACCCGATGTGGTAGACAACGGTATACGACAGTTATTACTCAAAATAAACAAAACAAAAAAATATAAAAATAGTATAAGACTTAAAAATAAGTTAAATTTGGAGAAGTAATAAGATAACGTGCATGCTCAATGCAAAAGTTCAAAATGGGTCATTTCACCCGTTATGGTATGATTAGTGGTAATGGTAACTGGTGCGACACTGACTTAAATGATGAAATATTGTGACTGAACTTTGAAGCTTTGGCATTCCAAACATGATGGAGTACAATATGATGGAGCATTTCTCTCACATAATTCTAGAATAACTAACTCCATGTATGGCGTTGGGTTCCAACCGCGTTAGGTTCGGAATTCCAACAGCAAATATGGACGAATTTTCAGCAGGACTGCTGCTTTTGATAGAATTGTTGATGAATGTACGTTAAGCATCTCTGCAAGCTTTACTGCATCGATCCCGTAGTTTTTTGAACCTAATAAAGATTTCTTTTGTATATTTTGTAGGCGGGATTTCTTTTGTATTTAGACTTAGTAGAGTTTCTTTTTACCATGAGTTTCTTTATGTCATCGGTGAGCTAAGGGGCGAGTAGCTGTTTAAGTTTGACGAGTCTAAATTCAAAAATTCAAAATACTTTTATTCAAATAGACTTTTGTAAGCTGACTCGAAAAGCTCTTTTCAAATATATAAATTACAATTTTATTATTTGATACTATGGTAGCTAACCGGTATTGGAATTATTCAGACTAATTCCACGCATTTTTATCCTTTAATTACTCTTCTACAGAGTAATAAGCTTTACTTATTAAAGTATTTTTTCAATGATTTTGATTTTCTCTAGTGGTAAATCTAAAACAAGCTGTGGAATTTTATTATATATGCGTATACCCCGACCCATAAGGGATTTATTTACCTTTTGAAGGCGATAGCATGGCGTTACAAGTTTATCTTTATTTCTTGTTCCTATAGTATGTATGTCACTGTTTTTAGCAAAGCACAGAACATGTTGTATTATCATTACAAACATCTCGCAAAGAATATCTATCTCTTAGATTATAACTGGATATCACGGCTCTTTTTTGAAGAATGAATATTGAATTAAT
Organism: Dryas iulia moderata; assembly: GCA_019049465.1. Lineage (NCBI taxonomy): Eukaryota > Metazoa > Arthropoda > Insecta > Lepidoptera > Nymphalidae > Dryas > Dryas iulia. The sequence goes on along the minus strand of CM032430.1, from coordinate 15,187,590 downwards.
TTCTGCAGCACTTCCCCATAATAGCATTCCATAAGATAAAATGCTATGAAAGTAACTGAAATAAACTAGACGGGCAGTGTCAATGTCTGTCATTTGTTTTTTAATCGCGAACGCGGCAGAGCTGAGTTTATCTGCAAGTGTTTTAAGGTGAGAATTCCACTGGAGTTTACGATCAATATTTATACCTAAGAAAACTGTTTCCTCTGTCATGGGGAGTGTTTCTCCTTTAATTGTTAAATTAAAATCTCGCCTTCTAACATTGGGCAATGGAGCATTAATATCAAAAGAGGTCCGTTAAGAGTGAGTTGAATATATTTTTTCGTTGGTACTTAAACACTAGAAAGACGGGAGCTTAGAATACACCTATATTGACTGAAAGAAGTCAAAATGGCATTGTGAAAAAATAACTATTGTGCGAAAAAAATTGTTTAAAAGTAATTTTTAATATATTTAATATCACTTGCAGTCATATAACAAGTTATTAATAAGTATTAACAATAAAAAGATGTATTTCAGTTCGAAAAAAATAATTTATACATTATCTAGACATTTGAAGCAAATGAAAGTGCAAATCTTTTTTGAGATACATCTTCCGCAAACATTCTTTTGACCAATATTATTTATTTGGTAATTGTGGTATTCGTATTTGACATATTTTTGCTTAGTAGAATAATACTGTTGTATTTGAAGATGAGGCAGTTCTACACATAGTTGCTATGTGTAAACTTTCTAGTTCTACACATGACAACTATGTGTAAAGCAGAAGCTCTGATGAATTTTTCTGTCTTTCAGTTGTGAGGATTACACAGAAAGTTGTTCTGCTAATTGAAACAGGAACTGTTTTCGTTCTATTTGTATTCCGGTCACTTTTTTATACAAGATTGCATTTATTGCGGCCAAATTTAGTTAAAAAATACTTAGAGGGGCCATCTACGAGAACTAGATATTTACGTATATTTTTAAGCCATTTGATCCGTTATGTCAACCTCAAATTTTGTTTTATTATAAAACACAGTATTTTGGTTTGTCGTGTGGTGTTTAATGACAAATAAAAAGCTTTATCTCGTAATTTACGTAAAAGCATTTTTTCTGGCAAAGCCCATTCAAGACATGTATTTAAGGCAGACATGGCGCTTGAATGGGAAACGCTTGCCACGGGTTTAGCGTGTGAAATCTCTTCATTTTCACCATCACATTCCTGTGTTACTTGCCGTATAATTTCATCGTCAGTAAGAGGTTCAGTTTCATTTAGGTCATCTTTGCTTAGTAAGAAGTTATTAACTTCAGCCTCAGAGTAGCCTCTATCAACGACTATCAACGAAAAAGGAATGTCATCTTCGGATTCAAAGTCTTCGCCTGTATGTTCTTCGATGTGTGATTGAGGCTACAAGGGAGACCAAGATTTTTTTATTAGGTCCGCATTCAAGTGATGCCAGCTTTCAGCCAGTGAGAAAACAGCATCTTTCGTGGTGGTCTTCTTAGGACATCAGATACAGTACATTCAGATTCCAATTCTTGCTGAGCAAAAACTAGCAGTAAAAGTTTCTTCTTGTAATTCACCTTTATATTTTGGATAACGTCTTGGTCCATTGGCTGTAATATATAAGATAAGAGTTGTGCAATTAGGAGGCATATATAAAACTGTAAAATCTTCATCAATGGATTGCAGGTCTTCTTCAATCGGATGTGCTGGCGCGTTATCGAGAAGCAATAGCGCTTTCAGTGGCAGATTCTTTTTACGAATAAAGTATGTTTTAAGCCACTCTAGAAATATAGATCTCGTCACCCATGCATCCTTTTACCCCTGTACTGTACGGGTAGTTTTCGTACAGAAGCAAAAGCACGTGGTTTTTGTGCTTTGCCAATGACCAAAAAAGGCAGTTAGTGCGTTCCGCGCACAAGGCATAAATGTTATTCTTTCTTTGGAAATTTTAGAACCTGGGGCTGTACGTTCTAATTCAGAAACAAGCGTTTTATCTGGTATTGTTTTCAAATACAAGCCAGACTTATCCGCATTATAGATTTGGTCTGCACATAAACCTTTACTAGCAGAAAACTCTCCGCGCCCAAGCCTTCCATGAGAAAGTATTTCGCCTTCTCCATTAAAATATCACCTGACATGGGAACATTTTTTCGACGTTGTTCTATAAACCACGTAAATAATGCATCTTCGAGTTGTGGATTTTCGGGTGTTTTCAACGTCTTTCGATCACCTGGACTTTTTTTAGTTTTCACAACATAAGATCGTATTTGTTCTTCCTTCTTTTGAATATCGAAAATGGTAGATTTGCCCACATTATATTTTTGAGCAAGAAAGCTAAAAGAAATACCTTCCTTAAGTTGATCCAAAATCTCGCATTTCTGGGAAATAGTCAGGGTAACGGTTTCCTTTTCTTTGACGTCGAAGCCATGATGCAAAATGATGCATGATGCACAAATAACAGTCAAAATGCGCGAGCGACACAATAGCTACACAAAATGGCGTACGGATAACAAAATCAAATACGCGTAATACCTACTCGACGTTCGGAAAGTAACTGGCGGGCGAGAGCGAGACAGCGCGGACTCGGGTCGGGGGTTCGGATTACAGAGGTGTTCGGACTAGAGGGGGTTCGGATTAAAGAGGTATATATCGGAAATTAAGGAGGGTGGGAGGCAACAACAATGATTAATTAACGCATTTCTATGTTGTAGACAAAGTCACAAAATGATAGAAGCTGTGTCCTTATTTTAACAATATTTTTTTTAATTGAACTTGCAAAGCAGTCAAAATGACTTGCTTAGGATATCTTGTATTAAGCGTCTAGCACACTATCCCAATGTATCTGGTGGTCTGGTTTAGAGTTTGCATAATCACAAAGTGTATATTCTACATACATCCACAAACATATACACCGGCTTGTCATTTCTATGCATCACACACAATCTCTTAAAAGAAAGATTCCGCCAATGAGAATATGTCTAAAACGAGTGGACTTACTCATTCTGTTCATGGCCATGTGTTTCTGGTCAAAAAATCTTTATAATTTGAAATTGAGGAGCAATCAGCATCATCTACTACAAATTTCCTGACGCCATGCAAGAAAGGTTGAATGGAATCGCCGTCTTTAGGCTAACAACAAATTGTCCAGAGGTTGGATTGTAATTGGCTCCATAGTTTTCTCGAGAGGATCCTTCTGAAGACGTCGCGTTATTTTGTGGTTTATAAGTTCCTTTAATCGTTCATTTCGAACTTCACTTAGATGGGGGTGAGCTATGACATCCTACAAAAAACAATTTTCAAAAAAGTTTTATAATTCTTTTCTAAATGTTGAAAATGTGCAGATTTTTCCGTGATATTGGTATAGTGTGGTTTCCCTTTCTTTCGAGCTAGGAAATCGCTATTTAAACAGTCAAACAGCTTGTCCATATTTGGTACTACATCTGCAGTAACTGCGGCTTCCCCAGATAGAAAAAAATCCTAAAAATTACAAGAGATAATTAATAAAGATCTTTTTACAGCTTAACTGACCTTACTGAAATCCACATGATATTGTTAGATGAATAGCAATATTTGCTTGGTTAAGCAGTACAATACCTTTATATATTTTAGCAAACATCCCTGCTGCAACCGAGTGGCTTAGCACTTGAGCAGCAAGATTCACTCTCATTTTCTAGTTGGTGATTAGAAACATGCGGACTTGTTTTAATTTGGGTGCGAAAACAAAATTCCATCACTACTGTCTAGTTTAAAGAAATTTTCAATATGTTCCTGATCAATGGCTTCCTCGGCTGCTTCTACCGAAACTAAGGTATTAAAAGGTCAGTCCGTCAGTCGGTTGTGGGTATTTTTTTCTAATTAGTGTCTGTACCGTCTCCAATCGGTTACAGTGATTTTAGCTCTTGACGAGGCGCACTCTGGCAATTTCATGATCACTGGTCTATGATCAGAGTCTAATTCCGGAATAGTTTCGATAGAGCGCAACCTGACAGAGATGCCCTGCATGGTGGCTATATATATTCCAGGACGTCTGGGGTACCGCGATTTCAATGTGAGAGATTCTATCAAGGTTACGACCGTATTCGTTAGTACGACGGCTATTCTCCTTATATGTTTACAATTGAGATCTCCGGCCAGAATGACCGAGTCTCTTAGTTCCAGAAGGGATTTTAAATCTGATTCTAAACTAGATTTTAACGGGGATAGGTATGTAGATGCTATTATTTATTATTGGCGAGTGGCCCGTCATGTGCACCTGAACAAGTGAAACTTCGATATTAGCGAGCGTAGGTGGCGGATCGAGGGAGACTGAATGGGACGTCCTTCTAATAAATATGAGCGTGCCACCGAGTCGGCCGTCTCTGTCCTTACGGTTGGTGTTATAATTGGATACCTTAGGGGTCCGGTTTTGATTTTTAATGAACGTCTCCTGTACTAAAAGAATGTATATTTGGTAATTTACAATAAAATCGCGGACTAACTGCATCTGACTGCTAAGGCCGTTTGCGTTGAAATACGCGATGGTGAGTGAACGAGGTTTGACTCTCGAGAGTCTTAAATCGGGCGCGTTTACTAGTAAATTATTGCTGACCGCCATTGAAATTTATTATTTTTGCGCTTGAAAGCGCGAAAATTTGACAAAGAGATCTGCGTTGTCGGCGACTGCGCGGAGTCGAGATTTAGAGCAACCATCCGAGTTGCGTAATTTCGCGGCGAAAGTTGAGTGTTTGTCCATTTTTACGGAGTCCATGAACTCAAGAATGAGATCGAGATCGTTTTTGAATCCAGAGTTGTTTGCGCTTTCTTGGCGCTTCGATTGTTTTTTCGCGGTTTTCGCGGGTTTTGGAACGACGGTCTTAGTGTTGTTATCTCGACTGGGCTGTATCCTAGTGGCCTTTACAGCGTCTCGCGGGCTTGTGGGAGGCCGAGCTAAAGGAGCTCTGACCTTGACATTGACCACCTTGGGAGGTGCCAACAAAGGGATGACGAAGTCGCAAGGGCGTCTCAGGTGAGACTCGAACCTTGGCTTGCGTACTTCGTTTGTAGTGGGGGACTTGCTCCGCTCGGTCCGAGCAAAAGCCTACTGTGGAGGGCTGTGGATGCCCTATTGGAATTTAGAGTTTGCGCCCTCCCGCGCCTAGGCGCGCTTGGGCTGCGGTAAAACTGGGACCTCGTCTCCACCGGCGGGGACGGTGAGTGTACCGTGTGTGTTTGCGTTTGTGTGTAGCCCTACCTACAAATTCGGCGTTATTAGCTACTGTGATGCGGTCAGCTTCATCGGAAAGTACGTTTTGAGGTCTACGGAAGACCTTCTTTATCGGGAGCGCGTATTCGCAGGCTTTTACCACCAGTGGGTTCGGATGAGACGTGGCCCTATCGAAATTGCGCGGCGCGTTTATTGGTAAATTATTGCTGACCGCCATTGAAAATTATTATTTTTGCGCTTGGAAGCGCGAAAGTTTAACGAAAAGATCCGCGTGGTCGGCGACTGCGCGGAGTCGGGATTTAGCGCAACCGGCCGAGTTGCGTAATTTCGCGGCGAACGTTGAAATTTCGTCCATGGTCACGGAGTCCATGAACTCAAGAACGAGATCGAGATCGTTTTTAAATCCCGAGTTGTCGGCGCTCTCTTGGCGCTTGGATTGTTTTTTCGCGGGTTTCGCGGGTTTTGGGACGACTGAAGGAACAACGGTCTTTGTGGAGTTGTCTGTCTTGTCAATTGTTTTCCCTACGGTGGGTTTGGCTACTACCTTGGGAGTTGGGGCGGGTGTTTTGGACCACGCGTTCGTGGTAGGTGCGGGTGCGGGTTCGAATTCCTTTGCCAGAGGGACCGAGGCAGGCGCTGGTGTGCGAGTATGTTGGGGCTTCGAAGCCCTCGCAGACTTTCCGTCCTTTCCCTTGTTCCCACGTGGGGCTCGGGTGCATCCGCGGTAATTTGCGGGGTGCCCCTGGGTCTCACATAGGATGCAACTGTGAGGGACGGCCGGGTCGGGTACCTTACGCGGGCACTCTGGGGTGGCGTGGTCGTTTAGACACTTAACACACCTCGGTCTCGCGTGGCAGTTTCGGGCCGAGTGGCCGTAGAACTGGCAATTGTGACATTGCCCTGGGATACCCCTGCTGTAGGGTTTTTCAACCCTAATGCCAGTTAACTGACAAACAGACGTAATTTTGTAAATATTTTTCCCCTCAGGAGAGAGGTCTAGAATGACTAAAACCATATCGTACTGCTTTTTGGTGAAATGGTTGAACATGCGATGTACTGCCTTAACGGGCAGCTTTTGAGAGACCAAGTCATTGAAGATGGTCTCGGTCTCGATCTCTTTAGGGATTCCCTTGACGACGGCGCGTATTTGGCGTTCGTCCTCGAGGGCATAGGAGGATAGGAGGGCATAGGAGGGTATCCTATGTTTTTTGCTCTTAGGTGTGCCGTGAGGCGGCGGTGGTCGTTTACAGAGAGAACCTGGACGGAGATTCCCTGCATTGTAGCTCGCGCTGAGCTGAAATTGACATTATTGTCGGTCGTCCACTTGGACACGTCGTTCCACGCTTTTTTATTTTGTATGATGATTGGCGGCGGTAACCTATCTTTACATCCTACCACAGGTGCGGCGGATGCATTGGATGCCTGAGGGGCGGGGGTTGCCTGAGGGGCGGACGCGGGCGCGGGGGACGCGGTCGCGGACCGGTTTGGGGTAGCTCGGGCAGCTACCTGCGAATTATTATTCTCATTTTCGTGTACCTGGGCGGTGACCCTTTTTTGTTTTGCCGGCTTAGGCGTGCGCTTGGCCGGAAGAGAGGCTTTGAGGGCCTTCTTCGCCTTACGCTTTGCAGCCTTGGATTTGACGGTCTCGAAACCGTCATCCTCGCTAGCTGATTCCGTTTCGGAGGAAGAGGAAGTATAGCCGGTAGAAGTCTCGTTTGCACTCGACTCGCTATCTGACGGCATCTCCTCGTCCTCCGCTTCTGATACATCGGAGTAATGGGGCGTGATATTCTCGGGCAGGACTTGAACCTGCTCCAAGTTGGGGCGACGCGGCGCGCTTATTTGTGGCGTCGACGAATTCAGTGAATGCGTCGAGTTTTTCAGGACAATTGGCTGCGACGAACGCTAAGAGTTCCGCGGGGTTTAGGGCGGCCGGAGTCGCCATTTTCCCGGGAAGATTTGAGGAAACGTATGCCCCCGTAACGTACGTGAGTGCCTACTGTGACATACTGGATCCCGACTTTAGGTGTCGGGGATGTGTACCTAAACTAACCTTGTGTAAATAGGATCCTACGGACACTATCCTCTCCTAGCCCAACGGCGACTGCTCGGCTCTCGAGACGACGACGCGTGGCACGGTGCGGACGTTGGTCCGGTCCTCTTCTATCTTCTATTCACTGTACACTTTACACTGCACTTTATTGTTTGTAAATTCACTGCACTGGCGCGAGCGGATATTTGGCGGTATATATGGATGCACGGACATTGAGACGTCCGCGCGGTTCGGGTGGTAAGGGCCGAATCGCAGACGAAATCGGAATCCCCTGCTAATGTTTTTTTTTTTTTTTCGAATGTGTAGTATGCTGTTGGCCAGAGCGGCCTTGACAGCTTCACCGGGCTTTGGGGGAGGCCGAGCTATATGAGCTCTGACCTTGGCTTGGAATCCTCGCTTGTGAGGAAGCCATCAAATGACGACGACGGCATGGCAAGGGCGTCTCAGTTGAGACTCGAACCTCGACTTGCGACACCGTTTTAGTGGGGGACTTTGCTCTGTCCGAGCTAGGCCTAGCTAGGGGCGCTGGTGCCCGGGGCGGTATCGGACCGTTGAATAACTGGGACCCTCGTCTCCACCGGCGAGGACGGTGTGTGTATCGTGTGCGTTTGCGTGTGTGTTTGAGTTTACCTAACACTTCAGTAATGGCGTCAGTTTGGGTGAGAATTTCCCTAGGCCTCGCGGGGCGTCTTTTACTGACCGTATAATCGCAGGCGCTTACCACCAGCGGGTTCGGATGCGTAGCTGCTTTTTCGAAGTAGCTACTGGAGAGTTTCTGGCAGTGCTCTTTTACCGAATCGAGCTTAGTGTCTTTGTGCAAATCTAAGTTACGTACTGTTATACGGAGTTTTGAATTTTAGTTTTTAAAAAAAAGATTTTTATTCACTACATATTTTATTTGAATTATAAAACTTAATTACGGTACACTTAGCACTTAGAATTAGGAAAAAGTAGAATTATGATATAGTATGAAAATATGAAATAGAAATAAGAAATAGTAATGAGTGACTCTTGCCACTGCCGGCTTAGAAGTGACGCTATTCTCTAAGCGATCTACTGGCCTAGGGCCCAGGGGGTTGACTCAGCATTGCGAGTTCCCAATTCAGCAATTTACCATACATAAACCATATATAACACTTCGTACCACCACCGCGTCCGCGTCCACCGCGGCGACGTGTTCTGGATCGCACGGTAGTTCCGAAGGGGAGCATTGCCTTTCGAGCTCGGCTTTAGCAAAATCGTCGGCGGCTGTCGTTCCGTCCGGACGTACTAAAGGAGACATTGTTACGACCGTGTCGTCTTTGAAGGATCTCGCCAGCTTGTAAAACGCTAAATGTGATGGCGAGATTTTCGCGAGTCGGTGATCCCAACTTTCCTCTCTGAGCTCCGCGAACCGGGATCGAACCTGTCTTTGGAGGCTCCAGAGTTTCGAACGGTGTTCGGCACTGGGAAACGCGTCGTGGTCCCTAGTTGCCTTATTTTAATGGTTAAAGAATTTTTATTTTCTCAAAAGAAATTTACATTTCACTTCATGAGAAATTACAAGTTAGCTTAAAAAGTACCTAATGACTGTGTGAGCGTTATCATCGAGCTACAAAAGTAAAGAAAAAATAAATAAATAAATAAAGTAAATATTGCTTTCACTACACATTACAAACAAAAAAAAAATATAAAATAACAAAAAATGTTGACCAAATTTACATTTACAATTAAAAATTTTATACAACATAAAGTAAAAAGTGAGTAGCTTATAATATACCTGCTTAATCGCACACACGAGCTTAGTAAAGTTTACCCGCAACTAAAAACATATAATACAGGGCCGGATTCTAGTTTTTTAAAAGATATTTTTTTAATTTAACTTTGAAACTTTTACAATTTTGAGTCAATTTTATATCTTGAGGCAATTTGTTATAAATTTGTGCTCCTTCATAAATAATAGATTTTTTTCCACATTTGGTCCGCATTTTCGGTAGGTATAAATTGTTGGCACTTCGGAGGGGCCTATTTCCTTTTTGTTCATTTGTCAGAAAAGATATTTCAGTTCTTAACTTGTTTTTTAAAATTTTATGAATAAGAACACATATATTATATTGATATAGTTGACTAATATTTAAGACTTTAATTTTATTATATATTATATTAGTTGCTGTTAATGGTTTAAAATGAAAAAGAAGTTTTATAATTTTGTTTTGTGTTCTTTGCAAACTACTTAGATTAGTTTTCGCCGCCGCACCCCAAACTTCTATTAAATATGTTAGGTTGGACTGGACCAGCGAGTAATATATTGTATAGCACACACGACGAGGGAGACATCGAAAGATGCCACGCAACGAGCCAAGAAGGGAAGATAGCTTAGATTTGATTTTATCAACATGCGCTGTCCATGAAAGTGTACTGTCCATAGTCAGACCTAGATATTTTTCGTTGTTAGTTTTTACGATCTCTGTGTTATTTATAAAGAGAGGAGTAACATCATGTATTTTTCTATTTTTTGCTTTAAATATTACATAATGAGTTTTTTGTGTGTTTACGGTCAATAGATTATATTGAAACCACCTGCCCAATGTATTTAGGTCTTCCTGTGCATGTTTTAGTACACTGTGTAATGAATGGCCAAAGTAAAAAATACATGTGTCATCTGCATAAAGTGTGAGTTCACCGTGGAGAGACAATTCACTGATGTTGTTTATGTAAATTAAGAATAATAGGGGCCCGAGTATCGATCCTTGAGGTACGCCGAAAGTAATTGTGTGGGTATCGCTTTCGTATTTGTCAATTTTTACTAATTGTTGACGATTGGTTAAATAAGATTTTAGTAGTTTGTACGCATTGCCAGTGATTCCTATTGCTCTTAGTTTTTTTAGTAGAATTAAGTGACTTACAGTATCAAAGGCCTTTTTTAAGTCTATAAATACTCCTAACCCTATAAGTTTGGCGTCTATATTTGTTTTAATTTTAGTGACTACATCGATTGCTGCGCATAGAGTATTTGAATTTTGTTTAAAGCCATATTGACGTTTATATATAAAATTAATTTGAGATAAATATTTGTCCAATCGACTGTGAATAACCTTTTCAAATATCTTTGACATAACAGGTAAAACCGAGATTGGCCTGTAATTACTGGGGTCAGATTTCACACCAGACTTGTATATCGGAGTCACTTTCGCAATTTTTAAAAGGTCTGGAAAAGTGCCTTCGTCAAGACATTTATTTATACAATTTGACAATTCTCCAACAATAGACGCCTTCAAACATTTTACTACCTTTGTACTTATGCCGTCTATTACAATTCCAACGTTTGAGTCTAATTTATCAATAATTGTAGATATTTCGTTTTTAGTGCAATATTCAAATGTGGACAAGTTAATACTATATTTATGTGAGCTTACAGTAAAAGTTGTATTATTTTGAAATTTATTAGGGATCTGACTAGCCAACACGGAACCAATTGTCGCAAAAAATCTATTAAAATGTTCACATATTTTTGTGCCATCAGTAATTAAGCCCGCCCCAGTCATAAGTTGTGGGGGAGTACAGTTTGCTCTTATTTTATTATTAGATAATGTATTTATTAGCTGCCACACTTTTTTAGGGTTATTTTTGCATTTACCAAAAGAATCTAGATAAAATTTATTTTTATATTTGTTTATGTTAACAGATGTAACAGATTTCTTTCTATTATAATCTCTTTCTATGTCAGAATTCTTTATATTTGTTTTAAATTTGCGCCATGCTTCATTTCTCAATTCAATGTCTGCCAGAATACTTTTGTTAATCCAATCCGCTTGCGGTAAATTTTGTATTTTAAATTTTATCACTGTATGGTTATTTTTTTATTTCCCTAATCTTTTCATGGAGATCATTATATGAATGAGATAATGTGTTAAAGTGGTACATTTTGGCATTTTCTCGTAGAGAATTATAATCAATCGCGTCACATTGAACACGTTTGGGTGGTTCACGTTTATATTTTTTCATTCCGAGAAATATCTGCATGTGATCTGAAATTGCAGAATCAGTCAATGCAAAGTGAAATATTTTTTCTCTAAGATTTGTGACAATGTGGTCTAAAATAGTATTACTTGAAGTTGTAGTACGAGTAGCAAATTTAATATTAATTTTGTTCAGTACAGTGTAACCGCATTCGGTCAGCATGGCTTTATATTTTCTAATGTCTGTATTGTTAGATAGTAAATTTAAATTAAAGTCACCAAAGAGAATAGCCCGTTTGTTTTGGTTGAGATCATTTTCAAGATCGTCTATGAACTGATTGACGTTCGTATCCCCTGGTTTGTAGACGACACCAATGTCGACGTTGAGTTTCTTAATGTGGATCCATAAGTAGTTGTTGCCGTAGATATATTTTTCACTTGTGCAGTTATGTTCTAAATCATTGTGTGCAAAAATAGACACCCCGCCACCTCTTCCGGATGTTCTGTAGTTGTAGTAATGAGTATAATTGGGTATCTGTATTCTATTAGCCTCTTGTTCAGATTTTATCCAAGTTTCGGATAATAATATAAACTGTAATTTTGTATTTATACTTTTAATTATACATTTTAATTCGTCTAATTTTCCAGGTTTAACTAGGTATTTTTGCGCGTAATTAAACGTTTTAAATCGCGAGGGGGATTGTAGCGGGCGTCGGGGCGCACTTCAATCTCCCTTGAACAATTGTGGAGCGTGGATTTTAATCGCGACGTGAGTTTACTGATTGCAGTCTCGGCTGCTTCAACTGATTCGAGTCTGTCGGGTGACGGGTTGTCTGCGAGTTCGGAATCTGCATCGCGTATGAGTTCCGAGAACGTTTTCCAATCCGTAACTGTGGCCTTCGCGGGAATCGATGGACAATCTGGCCTTAGTTTAACTAAAACGGGTCTATGATCTGAGTCTAATTCTGAGATTGCTTCGATGGAGCGCAGCCTGAGGGAGACGCCCTGCAGGATGGCTAGATCGAGTGTCGAAGGACGGCCCCGTGGCCCAAAACGCGTGGGAGTTATGGGGGCTATTATTTCAAATTGCGAGGTGGTTAATCTCGAGATCGCGTCAAGCGTGACCCCTGCACTGTTTGAAACTGGACAGTACCACCTGGTGTGCTTACAATTAAGGTCTCCGGCTAGAATTACCGAGTCGCCTAAGGCTAGGCGGGTCTTAAGGTCCCTCTCTAGCAAGGGATTTTTTGGTGATCTATATACTGACGCTATAATGATTGGCGAGTGCCCAGTAAGGAACACTTGACAGACCGAAACTTCTAAGTTAGTTAGTCCCGGCGGCGGGTCTAGCGGTACTACGTGTAGCGCTTTTTGTAGAAAATTACCGTGCCTCCTTTAGGGCCGTTCCTATCGTTACGGATCGTGCGATAGTTCGCTATCTTGGGGTCTCTATTGCAATTTTTGAGAAACGACTCTTGTATTAACATGACGTCTACATGATAATCAACTACAAAATCTCTGACTAGCTCCATTTGTGTGCTAAGGCCGTTAGCATTAAAGTAAGCTAAGTTTAAAGATCGCGGCTTGACTCGCGCGAGTCTTAAATCGGGCGCATTTATGCTATTATTATTATTATTGACCGCCATTGAGGTTTTCTTTAAGTTTTATATTAAAATCGACTAACTTCGCTATTAAACCCGCGTGCTGGGTAGCGATGGATACTCTAAGGTTCGGCATATTGTGTGTCTATTAAGCCGGACACTAGGCTGTTTGTGTCCCTCTTGTCAAGGGTGTCCGCGAATTTAGCGAGGAGATAAAGCCTCCTTTCCTCGGAGTCTTGGACGGGGGCGGGGGTAGGCTCCGATTGCCTACGGACGGGTTGGGGCCTATCGACGGGCCTAGGTGCAGGTGCGGGACGAGACCTGGCTACTTGGTGGGTTACCGCGGGTGGCCTGCTCCAGGCGTTAGACGAAGGCGCCGGAGCAGGGACGTAGCTGTTGTAGGGTGCCCCTCGGTGGGGTTCACGGCGGGTAGAGCGGTCGCGGCGGGTTGAGTAGTCGCGGCGATACGATAAATCGCGGCGGGTTGGTTCCTCGCGACGGTTGAGTTGTTCGCGGCGGGACGGTTGTTCGCGGCGGGGTGGTTGTTCGCGGCGGGTAGAGTAGTCGCGGCGGGTAGAGTAGTCGCGGCGGGTAGAGTAGTCGCGGCGGGTAGAGTAGTCGCGGCGGGTTGAGTAATCGCGGGCAGGGCGGGAGGGCCTCGAAGCCCTATGCGCCCTGCCACCCTTCCTACTGGCCCTGCGTGGGGCCCGGGGGCATCCGCGGTAGTTTGCGGGGTGTCCCTGGGTCTCGCACAGGACGCAGCTGGGAGGCACGGTAGGGTCGGGGATTTTTCTCGGACAATCGTATGTCGCATGGTCCTCGAGGCATTTGACGCATCTCGGACGAGCTCGACAATTTTTAGCGGAATGACCGTACAGTTGGCACCGATGGCATTGACCGGGGATGCCTCGGGACCAAGGTTTTTCTATAGTTATACCCGTGAGGGCGCAAACCGATCTGATATTGAAAATTTCCTTTCCCGCGGGGGAAAGGTCGAGTACGGCAAGTATCATGTCATATTGACGTTTAGTAAATTGATTGTACATCCGATGTACACTTCTAATCGGTAAACCTTGTGAGGCAAGGTCGCGGTATATCGTTTCAGTCTCGATTTCTTTTGGGATGCCTTTTATTACTACACGCAGCTGTTTTTCGTCTTCGAGTGCGTAAGTATGATACCCTATCGCTTTTTTCCGTCAGGTAAGCGGTGAGTTTGCGATGATCGCGAACAGTTAATACCTGTACGCGGATCCGTTGAGAGGTGGCACGTGCAGAGTTGAACTGCACGTGGGAAGTCAGCATCCATTTGGACACGTCATCCCACACACGCTTTAGCTGAATGATAATCGGAGGCGGAAGTCGGTCGGCGCGGGTTGTTGCCGGTGGCGGCACCGGGCTTTGACGCGGCGCACGTGCAGGTGATGCGCACCTGGGCGAGCGTGAGTCACCGCTTGGGGCGGGGCTTGCGCGGCGGCTAGCTACCTGCTTCGGGGTTGCGGGTTCGTTATCCAGGTAGTTGGCTGTCCTTTTTGCCGGAATGTTCGGACTTTTGAAAATTTTGTTGGCCTTCCGTTTGGCCGATTTAGACTTAACTGTTTCGAATCCGTCGTCGTTATCGTCATCGGAGGACTGTTCCTCGTTATGCGAGGTAACCGAAGGGTGTCTACGTCGCGGGGAGTCGAGTTCCATATCGCTATGGTCGCTACTATTATCTGGCCGGGATTGAACCGGACCTGAGCCTACTTGATTGTCATTGTCTGTCTGTTGGTCTTGGGGGAGCTTTTTGAAGGCTTCGATTGCCTCTGGGAATTGAATGGTTAAAAACGCGAGTAACGCTTGCATATTGAGCGTCATGGCTGCGGTCGATTAGGGACCGCGGAGAGATTACAAGAAGTGGATCCTCGCCGGATGGCGTGGGTGTGTGCCTACTGTGGCCTACTTGTGACTGCCGCGAGCGGCAGGGGTGAGTGCCTAACTTAAACACGTAATTACTCACGTGTGTTGTCGGCCGTCTCGAACGAACACTACACTGAACACAAAACACAACACTGCACTACGGAGAGGCCGCCCTCTTGGTGGCTGGTCCTTCCCTCGTGGCCGGAACCTGGTCCTCTTCGCGATGCAGTCAGTGCGTCTTCTGTTTCAGTGCCCAAATCGGAGAATGTGCGATGATCTTATAGTGAAACACCATAAAAATATGTAAGCAGATGCTAATCGGTATGCGTATCCGTGTGGACATAAGGACGTCCGCACGGGTCGGCAGACGAAATCGGAATCACCCTGCTAATGATTTTTTTTTTTTTTTTTTTTTCGAATGTGTAGTATGCTGTTGGCCAGAGCGGCCTCGACAGCTTCACCGGGCTTTGGGGGAGGCCGAGCTATATGAGCTCTGACCTTGGCTTGGAATCCTCGCTTGTGAGGAAGCCATTAAATGACGACGACGGCATGGCAAGGGCGTCTCAGTTGAGACTCGAACCTCGACTTGCGACACCGTTTTAATGGGGGACTTTGCTTCGCTCTGTCCGAGCTAGGCCTAGCTAGGGGCGCTGGTGCCCGGGGCGGTATCGGACCGTTGAATAACTGGGACCTCGTCTCCACCGGCGGGGACGGTGTGTGTATCGTGTGCGTTTGCGTGTGTTTGAATTTACCTAACACTTCAGTAATGGCGTCAGTTTGGGTGAGAATTTCCCTAGGCCTCGCGGGGCGTCTTTTACTGACCGTATAGTCGCAGGCGCTTACCACCAGCGGGTTCGGATGCGTAGCTGCTTTTTCGAAGTAGCTACTGGAGAGTTTCCGGCAGTGCTCTTTTACCGAATCGAGCTTAGTGTCTTTGTGCAAATCTAAGTTACGTACGTACCACGGGGCGCCCGTGGCGTAGCGCAAGAATTTATTTTGCAAAATCTGAAGTCTACGAAGGTCTGTGTGTCCGAATACAACACAGGCGTACGCGAAGATGGGCCTGACACACGTTTTGTACAGGCGGATCTTGTTGCGGAGGGACATCTTACTTTTGGCGCAAAGTAGAGGATATAATCGACTTAATACGAAGCTCGCTTTGCGGCGGACGTACGTTATGTGCTCTCTGAAGGAGAGTTTCCTATCTATGATTACGCCGAGGTATTTCGCGGAATTAGCCTCGGGAATCGGTTTGCCTAGCAGACGGACGGTTGGTATGTCGTCGGTTCGGCGAAGAGGGAAGTATACTAAGGAGCTTTTCTCCGGATTGACTTCTATCCGCCATTTAGTTAGCCATCTCGGTAGATGGTTCATGGCTTTTTGCAAGTTATTCGCTATATTGACTGACACTCTGCCGGAAGCGTAGATTGCGGTATCGTCCGCGTAGAGAGCGAGATTGCTCCCACCGACTTTCGGAACGTCGTGGGTGTACAGATTGTACAGAAGCGGGGATAATATGGAGCCTTGCGGGACTCCGGCTCTAACGGGGCGGCTTGAAGAGAGGGTGCCTTCGACCCGATATCTAAAGGAACGGTGTGAGAGATAGTCTCTCAGAATGTGAACGAGCC
Source organism: Dryas iulia moderata (assembly GCA_019049465.1). Lineage (NCBI taxonomy): Eukaryota > Metazoa > Arthropoda > Insecta > Lepidoptera > Nymphalidae > Dryas > Dryas iulia. The sequence goes on along the minus strand of CM032430.1, from coordinate 15,171,288 downwards.
TATCAGGGAATTGCGCGTTCATTAATTTGACTAGAAGGCCGTTGTGCCAGACTTTGTCGAAAGCCTTGGCGACGTCTAAGAAAATTGCCGCTGATGGCATCAATCTCGCTCTTAATAACAGGTGTTCCGTGAGGCGGTGTACCTGGTGAACGCTGGAATGTTTGACTCTAAAGCCGAATTGTTCGGGCGGGATGAGATTCTTGGCCTCGACGATGGCCTGAAGTCGCGAGAGTAGTATACGCTCGTATATTTTGCCTACAGCGCTGAGAAGACTGATGGGGCGATAGTTGGCGGGTGACGCGCGCGGTTTACCCGGTTTGTGGAAGCCTATAACGATGGCTTCTTTCCACTTTCTAGGGAACGAGCACTCTTGAATGAGTGTATTAAAAATAGTTACGAGGAGCGTTACTAAGTGAATCGGGAGACACTTCAAGGACCCTGTTTGAAACGCGGTCAGGACCTGGGGCTTTCTTAGGCTAAAGGCCTTTAATGATATTTTTGATCTATTCGACGGAGGACGGGCGAATCGGTGTTCCAACTGGTGGTAACGGCGCCGACGTTTCTACCTGTGCGTCCACCGCGGCGACGTGTTCCGGATCGCACGGTAGTTCCGAAGGGGAGCATTGCCTTTCGAGGCAGTCGGCTAAGCATTCGGCTTTAGCTAAATCGTCGGCGGCTATCGTTCCGTCCGGACGTACTAAAGGAGGCATTGTTACGACCGTGTCGTCTTTGAAGGATCTCGCCAACTTGTAAAACGCTAGATGAGATGGCGAGATTTTCGCGAGTCGGTGATCCCAACTTTCCTCTCTGAGCTCCGCGAACCGGGATCGAACCTGTCTTTGGAGGCTCCAGAGTTTCGAGCGGTGTTCGGCACTGGGAAACGCGTCGTGGTCCCTAGTTGCCTTATTTTTGCGCGTAATTAAACGTTTTAAATCGCGAGGGGGATTGTAGCGGCCGTCGGGGCGCACTTCAATCTCCCTTGAACAATTGGTCGAGCGTGGAATTTAATCGCGACGTGAGTTTATTGATTGCAGTCTCGGCTGCTTCTACTGATTCGAGTCTGTCGGGTGACGGGTTGTCTACGAGTTCGGAATCTGCATCGCGTATGAGTTCCGAGAACGTTTTCCAATCCGTAACTGTGGCCTTCGCGGGAATCGATTGACTATCTGGCCCTAGTTTAACTAAAACGGGTCTATGATCTGAGTCTAATTCTGAGATTGACTCGATGGAGCGCAGCCTGAGGGAGACGCCCTGCAGGATGGCTAGATCGAGTGTCGAAGGACGGCCCCGTGGCCCAAAACGCGTGGGAGTTATGGGGGCTATAATTTCAAATTGCGAGGTGGTTAATCTCGAGATCGCGTCAAGCGTGACCCCTGCACTGTTTGAAACTGGACAGTACCACCTGGTGTGTTTACAATTAAGGTCTCCGGCTAGAATTACCGAGTCGCCTAAGGCTAGGAGGGTCTTAAGGTCCCTCTCTAGCAAGGGATTTTTTGGCGATCTATAAACTGATGCTATAATAATTGGCGAGTGCCCAGTAAGGAACACTTGACAGACCGAAACTTCTAAGTTAGTTAGTCCCGGCGGCGGGTCGAGCGGTACTACGTGTAGCGCTTTTTTATAGAAAATTACCGTGCCTCCTTTAGGGCCGTTTCTATCGTTACGGATCGTGCGATAGTTCGCGATCTTGGGATCCCTATTGCAGTTTTTGAGGAACGACTCTTGTATCAACATAATGTCTACATGATAATCGACTACAAAATCTCTGACTAGCTCCATTTGTGTGCTAAGGCCGTTAGCATTAAAGTAAGCTAAGTTTAAAGATCGCGGCTTGACTCGCGCGAGTCTTAAATCGGGCGCATTTATGCTATTATTGCTATTACTGACCGCCATTGAGGTTTTCTTTTAAGTTCATGTTAAAATCTACTAACTTCGCTATGAGACCAGAGTACTGGTTCGCGATTGAGACTCGTAAATGAGGGAGATTGTGTGAATCTATGAGCCCCGAAGCTAGACCTTCGGAGTCCCTTCTGTCGAGGGTGTCGACGAATGCGAAGAATAGTTCCTTCCTTCTGTCCCTTTCTGAAGGAATGGGGGCAGAAGTTGGCACCGGTTGCCTACGTACTGGTTGGGGCCTTTCGCTGGGCCTTGATGCGGGCGCGGGACGTGACCTAGCTGCCTGCTGGTGCACTGCAGGGGGCCTGCTCCAAGCGTTAGACGCAGGCGCTGGAGCAGGGACGTACCTACTGTGTGGTACCCCTCGGTGGGGTTCGCGGCGGGTTGAGAGATCGCGGCGGTTGGACAGATCGCGGCGGGTTGGTTGATCGCGGCGGGTTGGTTGTTCGCGGCGGGATGGTTGATCGCGGCGGGTGGAGTAATCGCGGCGGGTGGAGTACTCACGGCGAGTTGAGTAGTCGCGAGCAGGGCGGGAGGGCCTCGAAGCCCTATGCGCCCTGCCACCCTTCCTGCTGGCCCTGCGTGGGGCCCGGGGGCATCCGCGGTAGTTTGCGGGGTGTCCCTGGGTCTCGCACAGGACGCAGCTGGGAGGCACGATAGGATCGGGGACTTTTCGCGGGCAGTCGCTAGTCGCATGGTCCTCGAGGCATTTAACGCATCTCGGACGAGCACGACAGTTCTTGGCTGAGTGTCCGTATAGTTGGCACCGATGGCATTGTCCGGGAATGCCACGGGACCACGGCTTTTCGATAGTTATGCCCGTGAGGGCGCAAACCGAGCGTATGTTGAAAATTTCCTTTCCCGCGGGGGAGAGGTCGAGGACGGCTAGTATCATGTCGTACTGGCGCTTTGTAAATTGGTTGTACATCCGGTGTACACTCCTAATCGGTAATCCTTGTGAAGCAAGGTCTCGATAAATCGTTTCTGTTTCTATTTCTTTCGGGATGCCTTTTATCACCACACGCAGCTGCTTCTCGTCCTCCAGCGCGTACGTGTGGTACCCTAAGCTTTTTTCCGTAAGGTACGCCGTCAGTTTACGGTGATCGCGAACAGTTGGTACCTGTACGCGAATGCCGTTCGATGTAGAGCGTGCAGAATTGAACTGCACGTGGGATTTCAGCATCCATTTTGAAATGTCGTCCCAGGCGCGCTTTACCTGGACGATGATCGGCGGCGGAAGTCGGTCGGCGCGGGTTGTTGCCGGTGGCGGCACCGGGCTTTGGTTAGACGCACGTGCAGGCGATGCGCACCTGGGCGAGCGTGAGTCATTGTTGGGGGCGGGGCTAGCGCGACGGCTGGCTACCTGAGACGAGGTTCCGGGTTCGGGGTCCGAATTATTATTTGCAGCCCGTTTTGCTGGAATATCCGGGCTTTTGAAGATTTTATTCGCCTTGCGTTTGGCGGATTTCGATTTGACGGTTTCGAAACCGTCGTCGGCGTCAGAAATTTGGGAGCGCGTTGAGTCTAAACGGGGGCGACGTGGGGTTGTGTTGGGTTCGAGATCCATATCGTCATCGCTTTCTGGTCGGGAGGGAGCACGTTCCGAGCCTAAAGGTCTGTCTGTTGGTCCGTTTTCCTGCTTTTTAAAAGCTTCGATAACCTCCGGGAATTGAAGCGTAATGAAGGCGAGAAGCGCTTGCATCTCGATCGTCATGACTGCGGTCTATAGGGGACCGCGGAGAGAATTTAAAAATTATGAATCCTCGCCGGATGGCGTGGGTGTGTGCCTACTGTGGCCTACTTGTGACTGTCGCAAGCGACAGGGGTGAGTGCCTAACTTAAACTCGTAAGTACTCACGTGTGTTGTCGGCCGTCTCGAACGAACACTACACTGAACACTAAACACAACACTGCACTACGGAGAGGCCGCCCTCTTGGCGGCTGGTCCTTCCCTCGTGGCCGGAACCTGGTCCTCTTCGCGATGCAGTCAGTGCGTCTTCTGTTTCAGTGCCCAAATCGGAGAATGTGTGCTGATCTTACAGTGATACACCATAAAAATCGGTAAGCAGATGCTGATCGGTATGCGTATCCGCGTGGACATAAGGACGTCCGCACGGGTCGGCAGACGAAATCGGAATCCTCCCTGCTAATGACTTGAAACGCGGTATTAATACTCTTCATAGTACGCGCAATTAGTGACATGCAGCGCGAGGCATCAATCTTTACTTTAAGGTACTCAGGATCAGAAATTATCAGCTGCCCTAGAGTAGGATATTCAATATACGTTTTGATTTCATATTTTTAATTTTATTTTACAGTTTATTCACTTGTTCTTATACACTCTACATCTTTTATGTATATTATCTTTCCTTTCACAAGTTGGAGATTAATTAACAGGCACTTACTGAAAAAATATCATTACATACTTTAAAAAAAAACCAAATTAATTCAAGAAAAATATTGTAAATTTTTTAATTATTTTTAATAAGACACAAAAGACTCCGAAAATGAACAACACACCTTAGTAAATTAGTGTGAGTAGTTAAATAGTAATAGAAAACTGTTACTGAAAATAATTTACATAATATGGCCTGTAATAGTCCAAGCGTTCTTTTATATTTAAAATATATATTTCTGGAAAATGTAATGTTTATTTTCGTATTTTTCGTTTGCTTTTTGGGATACGTCGTATTGCAGCAATTGCCTTGATAGCTTCGCTTATCTTATTTATTAAGCGTTTCGTTACAAGAGTAGGATCATCACAGAAAAGTAATTCAGCAAGATGTTGTTCCGTTAAGTATACTAAAGCCTTAATAAATCCATAATGCTGTACTTTTTTTAATAGCGTCACGCTTTATACCTTACGGAGAGTCATAAAGAACGGAGCGCCAAACACTACGGTCCCTGCATACTTCCTTCGCCTCGTCCACTGTCATCAATCTCTACATACACGCCCGTGCTGTACGTTATCGTGCGCTTAGATAAAGATAAAAATATAGTAAAGTCGTCAGTGGTGGTACTATGTAAGATAGCTGTAAACCCTTTATACGTGTTTTTATCTAGATTTTTCGTTTTATATAAAATACATTTTTTTTTATAATTTATATAATTTAAGAGAGCCCAGTCATTAATACACACAATTTTTCCTTTAATCTAAGACCAACAAAACCAGGAGTAGCAATACTAATAAGCTGGTGTATCAATTTTTTGAAGATTTCTAATCTTTCTTTATCCCTTTAACTGATAGAAGTGTTTTTCACTAATTATGAAATAAAATCGCCATTTATGGAATTAATATTATTATATTTATTACTTAAAAATAAAAAAAAAGGCGAATAGGTTATAAAAAAATGTGGTGGCAACTAGCATGTCACTACTGGTGCAGGTCATATCACTTTTGATGGAACAGCTTGAAACAAGGAGTAACACAAAGCGCTACTTGGCATTTATCACATATTATTATTATGAACTTTCGTGCTGCAGTAACAACACCTTTTGTACCCATCTGTTTCTTCAGGCCAATGTTCATTGACTCTTTCGAACCTGAGTTCTTCTGGCACCCCAAATAATTTCTTCTGTCTTTCTACACTTTCCTCTACCTTTTTCTTCTTGGACACATAATTTGGCATCGATTTGAATGATCGCTTTCTAAAAGTAGTATTATCTATTAATTCCCTTGAAAGACTTATTCGGAATTCTTTCTGAGTCATAACATTATGAACTCGCGAGTTAGTTTTGTGTAATATATATGCATTAGTAATTAGCGACATCTAGTAAAAAGTAAAAAATACTCTTCCACCACTTGCGACTCCTTCTGCCTACATTGTACTGTCCTCTCTGCTGATCAAAACGATCTACACCCCCCATACGTTTGGTATATTCTGGTATTAGTACAGGACAACTAATAAGCTATTTGGATCCGTCCTTTTGAGTCCTGGTGCAAGTGTTTTTTACTTTTGGGTGGAACGCTGTGCTCACTACAGAAACTTGTTTTTTGTCTTTCCAAACCGCAAATCCAACATTTCTTTTTACTCGCCACTTCCATTTTCCTTTCTTCAGCTTTTTTACCTTAGTGATTTCCCTTTTTGCTACTTCTGAAAGTCTTTTATCTTCATCTTTATCACTTGTATTCTTAGGTTTCTTTACCAAAAGAGGTAATCCGACGCGTTCATTCCTTATTGTAGTAGTACTGTAGATACCATTTTCGTATAAGTTTTGCAAGAGTTCAATACTGGAAAAAAAATTATCGAATGCTATATGCCCTGAATAACCATTTGTTATTAGAGGTTCGCAAAGGAACTTGAAAACTTTTTCTTCTAATCCTACTTGCCTACTTTTTCGTCTCTGTAGTATCAGTTTTTCCAGTGTATATGTCGTATTGGTATCCTGTAGTACTATCTGCTCTGCACCATACTTTGAACCCTCGTTTTATAGGTTTTATGGGCATATATTGTACCAGACGGGCGGAACTCGAATATAAAAAACGAGCCGCTGACGTCCTGTACACTATAAGGTTCGGATCTTGAGGTACGCGGGTGTCGTCGAATGAAAACACGATGAATTTTCTATAACGGTAGATGGCTGGCGGCTTCTTTGATTACTAATTAATATATCTGTTCTTGTCACTATTTCGAAACTAGACGTCTTGTCACTATTGTCCGACTACTATACGAACACTTCCGACGACTATACGAACACTATACGACTGCTTGTTTGACTACTGACCAACTACCACGAATACTTCTGAATACTATACGAACACTATACGACTACTATCTGACTACTATCTGACCAACTACGATTCACCGGATTGTTTTTTTTTTTCGAATGTGTAGTATGCTGTTGGCCAGAGCGGCCTCGACAGCTTCACCGGGCTTTGGGGGAGGCCGAGCTATATGAGCTCTGACCTTGGCTTGGAATCCTCGCTTGTGAGGAAGCCATCAAATGACGACGACGGCATGGCAAGGGCGTCTCAGTTGAGACTCGAACCTCGACTTGCGACACCGTTTTAGTGGGGGACTTTGCTTCGCTCTGTCCGAGCTAGGCCTAACTAGGGGCGCTGGTGCCCGGGGCGGTATCGGACCGTTGAATAACTGGGACCTCGTCTCCACCGGCGGGGACGGTGTGTGTATCGTGTGCGTTTGCGTGTGTGTTTGAATTTACCTAACACTTCAGTAATGGCGTCAGTTTGGGTGAGAATTTTCCTAGGCCTCGCGGGGCGTCTTTTGGTTCGGATGCGTAGCTGCTTTTTCGAAGTAGCTACTGGAGTTTCCGGCAGTGCTCTTTTACCGAATCGAGCTTGGTGTCTTTGTGCAAATCTAAGTTACGTACTTACCACGGGGCGCCCGTGGCGTAGCGCAAGAATTTATTTTGCAAAATCTGAAGTCTACGAAGGTCTGTGTGTCTGAATACAACAGAGGCGTACGCGAAGATGGGCCTGACACACGTTTTGTACAGGCAAATCTTGTTGCGGAGGGACATCTTACTTTTGGCGCAAAGTAGAGGATATAATCGACTTAATACGAAGCTCGCTTTGCGGCGGACGTACGTTATGTGCTCTCTGAAGGAGAGTTTCCTATCTATGATTACGCCGAGGTATTTCGCAGAATTAGCCTCGGGAATCGGTTTGCCTAGCAGACGGACGGTTGGTATGTTGTCGGTTCGGCGAAGAGGGAAGTATACTAAGGAGCTTTTCTCCGGATTGACTTCTATCCGCCATTTAGTTAGCCATCTACCGAGATGGTTCATGGCTTTTTGCAAATTGTTCGCTATATTGACTGACACTCTGCCGGAAGCGTAGATTGCGGTATCGTCCGCGTAGAGAGCGAGATTGCTCCCACCGACTTTCGGAACGTCGTGGGTGTACAGATTGTACAGAAGCGGGGATAATATGGAGCCTTGCGGGACTCCGGCTCTAACGGGGCGGCTTGAAGAGAGGGTGCCTTCGACCCGATATCTGAACGAACGGTGTGAGAGATAGTCTCTCAGAATGTGAACGAGCCTATCAGGGAATTGCGCGTTCATTAATTTGACTAGAAGGCCGTTGTGCCAGACTTTGTCGAAAGCCTTGGCGACGTCTAAGAAAATTGCCGCTGATGGCATCAATCTCGCTCTTAATAACAGGTGTTCCGTGAGGCGGTGTACCTGGTGAACGCTGGAATGTTTGGCTCTAAAGCCGAATTGTTCGGGCGGGATGAGATTCTTAGCCTCGACGATGGCCTGAAGTCGCGAGAGTAGTATACGCTCGTATATTTTGCCTACAGCGCTGAGAAGACTGATGGGGCGATAATTGGCGGGTGACGCGCGCGGTTTTCCCGGTTTGTGGAAGCCTATAACGATGGCTTCTTTCCACTTTCTAGGGAACGAGCACTCTTGAATGAGTGTATTAAAAATAGTTACGAGGAGCGTTACTAAGTGAATCGGGAGACACTTCAAGGACCCTGTTTGAAACGCGGTCAGGACCTGGGGCTTTCTTAGGCTTAAGGCCTTTAATGATATCTTTGACCTCTTCGACGGAGGTCGGGCGAATCGGTTCTCCTACTGGTGGTAACGGCGCCGACGTTTCTACCTGTGCGTCCACCGCGGCGACGTGTTCCGGATCGCACGGTAGTTCCGAAGGGGAGCATTGCCTTTCGAGGCAGTCGGCTAGGCATTCGGCTTTAGCTAAATCGTCGGCGGCTATCGTTCCGTCCGGACGTACTAAAGGAGGCATTGTTACGACCGTGTCGTCTTTGAAGGATCTCGCCAGCTTGTAAAATGCTAAATGAGATGGCGAGATTTTCGCGAGTCGGTGATCCCAACTTTCTTCTCTGAGCTCCGCGAACCGGGATCGAACCTGTCTTTGGAGGCTCCAGAGTTTCGAACGGTGTTCGGCACTGGGAAACGCGTCGTGGTCCCTAGTTGCCTTATTTTTGCGCGTGATTAAACGTTTTAAATCGCGAGGGGGATTGTAGCGGCCGTCGGGGCGTACTTCAATCTCCATTGAACAATTGTCGAGCGTGGAATTTAATCGCGACGTGAGTTTATTGATTGCAGTCTCGGCTGCTTCTACTGATTCGAGTATGTCGGGTGACGGGTTGTCTACGAGTTCGGAATCTGCATCGCGTATGAGTTCCGAGAACGTTTTCCAATCCGTGACTGTGGCCTTCGCGGGAATCGATGGACAATCTGGCCCTAGTTTTACTAAAACGGGTCTATGATCGAAGTCTAATTCTGAGATTGACTCGATGGAGCACAGCCTGAGGGAGACGCCCTGCAGGATGGCTAGATCGAGTGTCGAAGGACGTCCCCGTGGCCCCGTGGAACGCGTGGGCTATTATTTCAAATTGCGAGGTGGTTAATCTCGAGATCGCGTCAAGCGTGACCCCTGCACTGTTTGAAACTGGACAGTACCACCTGGTGTGCTTACAATTAAGGTCTCCGGCTAGAATTACCGAGTCGCCTAAGGCTAGGAGGGTCTTAAGGTCCCTTTCTAGCAAGGGATTTTTTGGCGATCTGTATACTGACGCTATGATAATTGGCGAGTGCCCTGTAAGGAACACTTGACAGACCGAAACTTCTAAGCTAGTTAGTCCCGGCGGCGGGTCGAGCGGTACTACGTGTAGCGCTTTTTTATAGAAAATTACCGTGCCTCCTTTAGGGCCGTTTCTATCGTTACGGATCGTGCGATAGTTCGCGATCTTGGGATCCCTATTGCAATTTTTGAGGAACGACTCTTGTATCAACATAACGTCTACGTGATAGTCGACTACAAAATCTCGGATTAGCCCCATTTGTGTGCTGAGGCCGTTCGCGTTAAATTATGCTAAGTTTAAAGATCGCGGCTTGACTCGCGCGAGTCTTAAATCGGGCGCATTTATGCTATTATTATTATTACTGACCGCCATTGAGGTTTTCTTTAAGTTTGATATTAAAGTCGACTAACTTCGCTATTAAGCCCGCGTGCTGGGTAGCGATGGATACTCTAAGGTTCGGCATATTGTGCGAGTCAATTAAGCCGGACACTAGGCTGTTTGTGTCCCTCTTGTCTAGGGTGTCCGCGAATTTAGCGAGGAGATATAGCCTCTTTTCCTCGGAGTCTTTGACGGGGGCGGGGGTAGGCTCCGGTTGCCTACGGACGGGTTGGGGCCTATCGACGGGCCTAGGTGCAGGTGCAGGACGAGACCTGGCTACCTGGTGGGTTACCGCGGGTGGCCTGCTCCAAGCGTTAGACGAAGGCGCTGGAGCAGGGACGTATCTGTTGTGGTGTGCCCCTCGGTGGGGTTCACGGCGGGTTGAGCGGTCGCGGCGGTTGAGTTCGCGGCGGGACGGTTGTTCGCGGCGGGGCGGTTGTTCGCGGCGGATAGAGTAGTCGCGGCGGGTAGAGTAGTCGCGGCGGGTAGAGTAGTCGCGGCGGGTAGAGTAGTCGCGGCGGGTTGAGTAATCGCGGGCAGGGCGGGAGGGCCTCGAAGCCCTGTGCGCCCTGCCACCCTACCTACTGGCCCTGCGTGGGGCCCGGGGGCATCCGCGGTAGTTTGCGGGGTGTCCCTGGGTCTCGCACAGGACGCAGCTGGGAGGCACGGTAGGGTCGGGGATTTTTCGTGTACAATCGTATGTCGCGTGGTCCTCGAGGCATTTCACGCATCTCGGACGAGCTCGACAATTTTTAGCGGAATGACCGTATAGTTGGCACCGATGGCATTGACCGGGGATGCCTCGGGACCAAGGTTTTTCTATAGTTATACCCGTGAGGGCGCAAACCGATCTGATATTGAAAATTTCCTTTCCCGCGGGGGAAAGGTCGAGTACGGCAAGAATCATGTCATATTGACGCTTGGTAAATTGATTGTACATCCGGTGTACACTTTTAATCGGTAAACCTTGTGAGGCAAGGTCGCGGTATATCGTTTCAGTCTCGATTTCTTTTGGGATGCCTTTTATTACTACACGCAGCTGCTTCTCATCCTCTAGCGCGTACGTGTGGTATCCTATCGATTTCTCCGTCAGGTATGCGGTGAGTTTACGGTGGTCGCGAACAGTCGGTACTTGTACGCGTATTCCGTTAGAAGTAGAGCGTGCAGAATTGAACTGCACGTGGGAAGTCAGCATCCATTTGGACACATCGTCCCATACACGCTTGACCTGAATTATAATTGGAGGCGGAAGTCGGTCGGCGCGGGTTGTTGCCGGTGGCGGCACCGGGCTTTGACGCGGCGCACGTGCAGGTGATGCGCACCTGGGCGAGCGTGAGTCACCGCTTGGGGCGGGGCTTGCGCGGCGGCTAGCTACCTGCTTCGGGGTTGCGGGTTCGTTATCCAGGTAATTGGCGGACCTTTTAGCCGGGATATTCGGACTTTTAAATATTTTATTGGCCTTACGCTTGGCCGATTTTGACTTGACGGTCTCGAATCCGTCATCATTTTCGTCACCAGAGGACTGCGGTCGCACAGGAGGTTTCTTCTTGGTGATGAGGCGGCAGAGCAAGTTGAGCGAGGTTTGGTCCTCGCTTGCTGCAGCGATACGCCCCTCCCAACTGGCGGCTGATGTATGAGTGAGTTCGATGCGGAGCTGTTCGATGAGGTTGTTCAATTTGGACTTGATGGCCGGATCCCTGGTCCGTTGCCAAAGTTTGCGCGTCTCCTTTTTCTGTGCCAAGAGGACTCTGACCCGTCTTGGCGTAGGAGGGAATCTGAGTGGCTGAGATGGTTGGGTGGCGTCCGACAGAGCAGCCCTTATAGATGTTGTCAAGGAATGCTCAAGATGGTCAATGTCGGACGGACTGGCCAGGGACACCGGAGGAAATGATGAAGCTTGCAGTGACTCGGCAAACCGCTCCCAACAGATCCAACCCCCAGCAGGGGGGCCCCGCGCTAGAGCAAGTTTGCCGGAAATCACAGCTAGCACTGGAAGATGGTCGGAGCCGAAAGATGATGTGAGAGTTTCCAAAGATAGGGCCGGAATCCCCCTGTGTACGACTAAATCCAAGAAATTTGGCCTGAGGCGTCTGGCGCATGGAAAGTGCGTGGGCTCTTCTGGGCCTGCGATGTCATACCCATGTCTGGCGGCGTCCTCAAATAGCTTTTTGCCATTGGCGCACCTGGAGCTGCACCTCCAGGCCGGGTGTTTAACGTTCCAGTCACCCGCCAGCATGACTGGAGAAGAGTTGCTCAGGAGTTGTCGCACCTCGCTGACAATCAGGATGGAAGCGGGAGGGCGGTAAGTGGCGTAAAGGTGAATGGGGCCACTGCCAAGGTGAAATTCAGCCCCAAGAGCCGTGAAAGAGGTGGTGTCAGGCATTGGCAGTGGCTGATGAATGATGCACCGCTTAATGGCAATGAGGAGACCACGTCGGTGATGAGCTTCTGACGCGTCCCTGCGGAGAATGTGATAGCCAGGGAGGTGTATGGTGTCTGCAGGCTTCAGGTGGGTTTCGTTGATGAGAGCCACGTCCACGTTCTGTTCCTTGAGAAGAAGCCTGAACATCTGGACGCGGCTACGAAGACCCGCGGCATTCCAGTAGACGACCTGGAGCTTATCCATCGCGGAGCATCCGGGTCATGCCGTCTAACACTGCCTTAATCGGGTCCTGGCCCCCCCGGAGAGCAACCAGGACACCCATAAGAGCATCAATTGCTTTGTCTAGTGCAATGCTCTTGGCATTGCCCTCCTGCAGATGGGTAGCGGCTTGGCTAGGCAGAGTCAGAGGAGGTTGGACGGATGGCAGGTGAGTGGGCGCGGCCGCGGGGGTCGCCACCGTGGCGGAGGCAGTGGACGCCTGAAGCGCGTCACCCTTCATATTCCTTTTAGCTCTCTTGCCCCGGCGTGGCGCTGAGCTGCCTCTGTCTGTGGCCGGATTCGCCGGGGCCATTAGAGAGGTAGCCTGCACTTCGGCGGGGACTTCACTCCTCAGTTCAGAGGGGGCAGCAGATTTGGTATACCGTGGCTTTGTCAGGGCCACGGTGCTGGCCTTTTTATTCTGGATCTCCCTCCTGAACTGAGGGCACTGCTGGTGATTCGCCGGGTGATCGCCACCGCAGTTGGCACAGGTGGCGGGGTCCTCCAAAGGGCGAGGGCAGTCACGCGCGAAGTGCTCGTCACCACAGCGGACGCAGGCCTGACGGCGATGACAGCCGTGGCTGGAGTGACGGAACCCTTGGCATCGGTGGCACTGTGCAGGTCCCCGTTTGCTCCTCCACGCTTCGATCTTCACCCCGGGCATGTAGAGGAGTTCCGATATATTGTAGAGCCCCGGCAGGAGGTCCGGGGCGTTGGCCAGGATGGCGAGAAATATACAGCCAGGGCGCCCTTGCCTGGCTTGAATGGCTCTCACATACTGAGGCTGGTAGCCCCGCTCTCTCAGTGCGTCTTCGATCTCGGAGGGCGACGTGAGCACAGGAAGCCCACGGATCGCCACCTTGACACTCCTCTCAGATGGTAACGAGTAGGAGTACCAGGAGATCTTCTCCGTGGTACTCAAATCGGTGAGGTAGCGCTGGATAGTCCTGTACTCCGTCTCAGAAGCAGGGGTGAAGCGGACACCCTTGCCGAATGGTCTGGCGTTGGGAGGGTGCCCGAGGAGATCTTTAAGGGTTTTGAAATGGCTGGCCCAGTTAGGAAGGGCCTCGACCACAAGGGGTGGCATCCTGGGAAGGCGAGGTGCTGTGGATGGTCCGGAGGATGGAGAGGTGGTGGTAGGCGCGGTGGCACCCGTCGCGGCGCTGCTCGGGCCGGCGGACCCAAGCGCAGCCGCAAAGGATACCCCCGGTTGCGGAGTGGCGGTCGAGGTAGAGGGCACTGGCCCCTTCAGTGGAACAGGGGCAGTGGAAACAGGAGCGGTCGACGTGGCAGCGGCGGTGGCAGACACCGGCACGGGGGATCCACACGTCTCACTGGTCCGGAGACGTGGATCGCGCGACACACCAGGCGAGGTGCCTGGGCGCGGGCTGGCACAGTGACGTTTCGAGGCGGCGTCCGGGGCCTCGTCGTCCGAGAGGAAGCGCTTCGGAACGATCGCTTCCGTCTCCATTGATGTCTCAGAGTTGGCGCATTCCCCGCGCTCCAACTCCCTGCACTTGTCATTCAAGAACATAGAGATGTGTTGAAGTAGCGAGGTGGAGAGGATGCCACGCTGCTGCAACTCGGCCACGGCGATCATATCCGAGTGCAGCTGCGTGCGCGGGGACATCTGGACGGCTTGACTTAGCGAAAAATTGGGAGGCGCCGACGGAGAGCGCTTCCTAGGGGTGTCAACGGGAGTGGAAGTGGCCACGGACCCGACTGGAGAGGAAATCTCGGTAGGGAGAGGGAGAGGGGAAGGAGGAGGAGGCATAATATCCTTTTCCGATTCCCCTTCATCCGAAAGAGGTAATGGTATTCTGAGACGCGAGCGGGAGCGGTCCCGCTTCGCGCCGGCGCGGCCGAGCATGATGGCCGGCGAAGGGAGGCAACGAGGTGCCTACGATCGGTGATTATTCGGCCATCAGCCGAGAAACTCCGATCAAGCGCGCGAAGACGAGCCTAACACGACGTTTACCGAGAATCGGCGAATCGTTTTCCGAAAATCGACGAACGATTTTCGAGAAAACGCTTACCTTTCCCAGCAAACGCCGGCTAGCCTGCAAGGAAAGACTTACAGGGAGACGCACAACACGCACTACGCACAACCCGTACCGACTGCACTTCACTTCACTTTCACAACACACAAGTTAGGTAAAGAGCAAAACCGTAGAGGCAGACTTTCCTATATTCTGTCGGTCTTATTCATAAAAAGTTATGGAACAGTTAAAGTGTTCTATAAGCTTACTATAAGAGAAACGTCAAAAAATGGTATTCATAACAGCATTTTAGCGCTAAACAGTACTATAAGCGTGTTATAAAGTTATAGTGGCGAATACCCTACTATAGCGGTTCTATAAGATAAAAAATGGCCGATTCTCAACAGCTGATTACCACGGTTCACTAAAGTTATATGCCTGCAGACCTGAGAGAACCGTCGCAAGAAACTCAGCGTGACATTTTTTTTTACTATATATATTTGGTTTAAGTCACCAGCATTTACAGATAATTATCTATATATTGACAATGATACCATTGGGAATAGCCTGGAGCGTCATTTCATTCCAAGGCGTGTGTATCGTTCAAAATTCATTATTAGGTAATAACCTTTACACCAAAACGTCCTCTTCACCATGTTACCGCACATAGCAAGTTTTTAAAAGAATTATCATTTTTCTTTTCTTGGTATAAAGCGTTCTCATAGTATTTCATTACCTTTTTTGCCATATAGTAATACATATGTTATGGTATGCCTGTATAGTATACAAATTAAGTACATTTGCTTTTCAAAAGATAAAAAAATGTAATTCTATTACTATTACAAATTGTGATCCAATTTTTTGCCAATGTTTTGGTACATACATACCATACAGTGACTGACCATTAAGTTTGTAATCTTGAAACTACTAGTATTTCGTATATGAATTTACACGACCATATATTTCAAATGAAACAATGTGTTTTTTTCAAGACTTCACATAAAAAAAAGCAAATATTATGAATTCCCATTTATGCAGTGAATTCCACATTACACCTCTAATAACAATATTGAGATCATTGTCATTTCACTTTAAATCCGATCCAGCCACCCACTCTGTTGTGATGTTACTATGTAACTTCTTAACTTATAATATTATTAAAAACTTGCACTCAACAGTATCCACAAATATATTCCTTTATTGATTCAGCATTTGTAACCTTTACTTGAGTGACTTTCTTTAGGATTTTGTACTTGGACTCTGTAAAATTATACCGTCTTGTAATCTCGTTGTTCGCCCGGAACGGCCGTGAGACAACCATTGATCACCTGCCATGTGACGCAGCCAGCAGTAGTCACACTCCTCCGGCGTGTAGTGTTGGTACACACAGTAGCTGCACCTCTTACACCAGAAGCTCGGATCGTTCAATAAGGAAGCAATCCTGGACTTGTCCAGTGTGACGATGAAGTGCTCCAGAGCGCTGTCCACTGGAGTGTGACAGAGGCGGCAGGAGCCGCGGCGGATGAAGTGAGTGAGCGGCCACGGCCATACTACGTTGCTTGTGAGAGACAGTCCGAAGTCGGTCTTGCTCAGGAACTTGTTCACGTTCATGTTTACAGGAGTTGTGTTGTCAGACATTGTTCAATGTGTTGTAAAATGTATGTATAATCACACTTTTGCTTCTAAACCTGACAAAAATAAAGATGCATTAGGTTAGAGACACAAACGATTGTTTCTAGCACACAAAATTACGTCTCCCCAGTCATCTGTACATTCAGAGTAAGTCCTAGCTAACACCCCGGCTTTGTAAAATGTAGGCATACCGCACGTAACGAAGGCCTAACATTAGACAAAGATGGTCGTTTTGCAAAATAAGATAATTCATCATTTTTTAAAACAATTATTAAAAGTCAGTACTCACTCGCCTATAACTCGGCCTTTGTTTAATATATTTCAATTTACAATTTACAATATTAAATGAAACGACACCTCAGCACTCTGCAGTTACTTGACTTCTTCAAAATTGAAATATTATTTGCAAAATAGTAAGTATGTATTTCCGTATCCGCACTTCGATAAATGTTGCCAGGTACATCTTATAAGTAATATTAGAGAAAAAAACAAGAAAAATAATAACAATGAAGTGGAATTATATAACATTGAAGCATTATTAAAAATATTTTAACTAATTAAAATTATAAAATTTATATATTTATTTTGACAAAACAACTATTGTTTGCAATTATAAATTGACACCACAGTTTTCTTAGAGAAAAAAAAGTAAATATATATCAATCAATCTAAACACTAGCGCACAATGCCGATTGTTTAACAAAGTGAAACGTATTCTGCGTGTGACAATGTCTAAGGATATTATAGCTAGATTTGTGGTGTTTTAAAATCAGCGTACATCATTCAGAAATTAAAGGCGAAGAAAAGAAAGCGGCGCATGCTCCGACTTATGGGGCAGCGGTCTTTGGAGGTAAACATTCGTTAATTAGTGGCATGAAAGAAGAGGTCTAAAATCCTTCTACGGAGAACAGTTTAAGCACAACGCATCTGATACCTGTGGATATAAGCCTAATTTGGTCAAAGAGGCAAGTAATTTTCTGTAATACAAGACACATATCGAATTATATTAAAAAAATGCGTTATATACGTATAACATCTTATCTTAAGATTGAAGTATGTATATGAATAAAACTTTAATATAACATAAAAAAAATCTCAATGTTTATTTTATTTCTCTAAAAAGTCCGTTTTTATATCGTAAAATTAAAAAATATACTAGCGGAAATATTTAAAGGATCAGTAAAATATTCCAATTTTTTTGATGTTTTTAATTAGCTGTATTTTACTCAAAAATGGTCGCATTGAAATAAAAAAACAAGCATTCTAAAGCTTTAAGTTTCTAGTTTTGATACCTTAGCATGGAAAATATTTACAAGCGACGTATTCCGCTATATCCTGATGAATACCGAGAGAGAAAAAAATTGAATATTTTTTAGTTTAGTTTTTTGGTCTTAAAAGTTGGAACATTTTTTTTCAACTTAACAACTATATGGATCGGATAACTTGTTTATCTAGCTTTAACTTGCTATTGTTAAAAATTCAATACCTAAACTTCTCGCTGTAATATCGAACTCTGACTGGAAAATGATCTTTTTGTCTTTAACCATAAATATTTCAGTAACCACTGATCGCACAAGAAACGTAATAAAATATTTTGAAATTTTCATTAAATTTCCCATAATAACCATCTACGTATTTTTGAAAAAATGTTTAAAAAGTGTTTAAAAGTTCTCTACATTAATTTTTACATTACAAAAATTCAATTTTTTTCCTCCCTCGGAATTCATCAGGACATACGTCGTCCACACGGAAGAGGTTACACGTTGTTTGTAAATATTTCCCATGTTAAGGTCTCAAAATTAGATACTTTAAGCTTTAAAATGCTTGTTTTTTTATTTCAATGCGCCATTTTTAAGGAAAATACAGCTAGTTAAAAAACGTCAAAAAAATTGGAAAATTTTACCGATCCTTTAATTATTACTGCTAGTGTATATATATATATATAAATTGTACTTTCTACTTAAAATTAATGACAGTGTTCATTTACTCTGTTTTTGTATTTTAAAAGTTAGCGAGATTCTCGGCAGTGAGGTGGGAGAATGTATAGAAATCAATATGCAACATAATTTTAAGCATTCTTACAAATTTTGCTTATGTTCCATCTTGATGTTATCATTATTTTGATTTTGATTTGATTTTATTATTAACATCCTATTTCCATTTCTTCATCCACTGTCTTTGTATTTTTTTAATCTTTATTAATATAAATCATCTGTGAGCAGTTGGTATGTCAACAATGGACAATTGATTATCTATGGCAACTTAGGAGGTCGAATGTTTAAGATTTTGAAATTTGAATTACGACTACGTAATTTAATTTTCGCCGGAAAACGTGAGTCTGAGTAAGTGAAAGTGTTAATTGTTATGTAATTAAGAGTTAAATGTAACATATTTTCCTATTTACTTTGGTTTCCTAACAATAGCGTAGTATTGAACTGTACAATATTCGTTTCGGCATTTTCATAAGTTTCTAAAGAAACTGCGAAATATAAATAACTGTTTCGTTTCTCTCATAGAGTAAATGATCATTTTAAAGACTGTATGTAACGTTATTTTTTTTTTGGTTTTTGTTGTTTTTTTAGCTTCACGTTGTATCCCGCACACAGCAGGTTAGGCAGAGGGAACCTAGTGTTAAGTCACACTGTTCCTCACTTTCCGCCGAATTCGGAGGCATTGCGTGTTAAGTGGCGGAACTTAAAGCCGCGCTTCACCTCGGCACCAGAGCGAAGAAAATAGAAATATTAAATATTTCCACTCCTCGAGTGGGAATTGAACCCACAACCAGTCGTTTACATTCACACGCTTGTGCCACTGGGCCACGACTGGCGTTAAAATAATCACGTTAATTCGTTTAAAAGTATTACCACTACTGTGTTGGTATTTTTGACATTTTTCTCATATCTAAATCCAATTTTTTAATGTCTGATATCGAGTTATAATAAGTTAATTATTTATTTCATTTAAAACCTCTATTTGATAATTTTAATATTTAATCTCTACTTTTTCAGTTGCAGTTTGAATAATAAGTGAAATCTCTACAAGTCTGTGTCGTCCATCTTCTGTAAGTACATTTATTTACATTATATCTAAATCTCCTTCATATATTTTCTATACTTAGATGAATAAGAACTTTACAGGTTACTTGCACATTTACATAAATGATTTAATAGTATGAATAAAAGGGATTTCTTTAATATTTTTTTCTTAAATTAATTTACAACCAATTTAAATCTCAAGATTTAAATCGGTTTTTAATCACAATCCACAAATAAATATAATGAAGTATAATAATTAGTGTTCTTTTCTGTCATATTACCTTAAAGTTGTCATTAGTATATACAACTTTTTAAGTTTTTAAGTTTTTTTAATTTTATTTAATTATGATTTTGATGACAAATTACACAGATTATAATATCAATAGTATTAAACTACACTCATTGTGTTATTCTTTTAATATTGAATTTTATTATTAAAAATATTTGTTCCTTTGTAATGACAATGATCAAAAACTAAAACAATCGATAGACTTATATACAAAAAGATATGAAATAATCAGTGAGAAGAAATAAGTAACATTAAATTTATTTAATTTAATTACATTAACAAGTAAAATAGGATACTTGCTTAAGTTAATTTACAAGTACATACAATACTTGTAATTTATACACATAGTGTGATTTAACAACGAGTTGATATGATATTACTGAAAAACAGGATACGAGACGAGGTGCAGTGCTTAAGTATTTAAATAAAAAATAAATTACATAATTTTATCATTTCTAGTCTAATTATAACACAAATTTTAATAAATTTAATTTGCTTTCTAATATAAGGAAAATTCCAGCGTTCAGGAAAATTATACAGTAGGGGAAAAATATACAAGTGTAGGATAAGTAAAGTCAATGTGAAAAGTAAAATTATTTGTTAATAATTTGTTTTACTATTTTTTCTAAAACTAGTTAATAGTTATTGAATTATTTAAAATCAAGTAAGAAACTTATTATAAGGCACATTTAAATATATATAAAAATAAAAAATTATATATTTAGTCTATGCACTTGTTTATATATTTAATGTTTGTGTTTATATATATTTTATTAGTATGTAGGTATATGTTAACAACTTCCCTGTCGCATGAGTCATATATGACTCATAGGAACATTTTCTGACAAGCTCATGAATGTGATATCTGATATCTCATTTCTCCATACAACTTCAAGTGCCTTTTTGTTTGTCTCTATGAACAATTTTGGACTTTAGGCGGAATACAAATACATTGTACTGGTACAAGGATAAATATAAATTTATATATATCTTTTTGTTTTTCTCTCTGTTTCTGTTTCTTATACAATCTTATCCCGCAACCTGTAACTCATCCACTTCCACGGATTGGCAGGAATAGATCTCTTTTAGAGATAAGTCCACCATTGTTGCTATCACTGTGTAATTTTTAAATACAATAAAGAGCGTAATAAAAAAAATATATTAAGCGTAATAAAAGTGTAAGTTTTCTTTTTTATTTAAAGCTGTTAATAGGTACTAATACAATTTATTTAATATGTTTTATAGTTTTTATAATATTTTTTAATGATAATAAGGTGTTGTGATGTCGCGGTGAGAGTCAACATTATATCTGATCTTACCTCATTCATTGTTAATAATAATTATTAAATGTTAATATTCTGTTCTTTACTTTCTGGCAAGAATTATAGACATAGCACGTTGGTCGGCGGAACTATCGCCGTGTGTAGTCTTATAATAAAGGAATAATAAACAAGATATGAATTCACAATAACCTCAGTAGGTTGATACTGTTCCACTACACTGCCTTTAAACTTTTGGTCAAATTATTGAAGATTAGGAAAAAACAAATATAAAAATAAAAAAAAATTATGATATCTTTTCTAAAACTAAACATTTAATTTTATTCTTTTCCCACATGTATGTGTTGTAGGAGCGCAGCCTTGTCAGAAACTCTACAGGCACACCACACTAAATACTTTTAGTATTAAATTACAACTACTCAAAACCCAGCCAAAGCTGGTTTCAATATATATATAGTGATTTCAGTTGTGGCTTATGGGCACATAGTGCGACTGTAAACGCAACTGGTTGTGGGTTCGATTCCCAATCGGGGAGTTGAAATATGTAATATTTTAATTACGGAGTTGAGTTTCGCCACTCAACACAATGCCTCCAGAATATGACGGTACCTGCTTATCCTGCTACGAGCGGGATATAGTGTGAAGCGTAAAAAAAGTTTGATTTGAGTATCTCTGGCTTCTATCTGAGCTCTACGAGTTCTCAGCTTTTCACTTTTTCGCTTTTAAATTAAATTTAATCTAAAAATATTGTACCTTCAAAGTGTTAATAAATTATTAGAGGTTTAAATAAAATATAATATTAACAATAATATATTTATTCAGATAACATTGTACCCTCAATCTTTACAATTACTACGATGACTTAATTAACTAGGAATTTAACAATGGAGAAAATATTCACATCAGTTCCATTTAAATTATAATATTATTATACCATTTATAACGATGTTACAAGGAAACCTCGTGGAAAACCAGTCTCTATACAATATTTCTACCCTATTTATACGCTTGCTACTCAAATCAAAGTATTAGTATAAAGTAACTTAATGATTAAAATACTTTATTATATCATAAAGTTATCCATTATAACTATATAGTTAACAGGTTCCCTATTCGATAAATCATATATACATACGACATATAGACATGGGACAATTTTAGTCCAAATTTTTACACGTTCATGAATTGTTATACTAATACGTTCGTACTTATAAACAATATGAAATACAATTCTTATTCAGCCTTTATTTTTTAGTTGTATAGCAAATTCGATGGCCTTCTCGGTTGCTTTTTTGCTGCCACTTCGCCAAGCCAATAACGCACCATAGTCCAGTATTTCAGTTATATATTTATTTATTTATTTAGAACCATCAGTGATAATTACATTATACGAGTACATAAAAAATTGTAACACAGGATGAAAACTTAAAGCTAAATGCATTATCGTTGAAGATGGATACAGCATGCACTAGTATACATTTTTTTTGTTTTAATTCACATATATGAGTCGCAATTTACAGTTAATTAAAATTATAGATTTATACAGAGTAAGGAACGAAAAACAATGTTAAATAATATAATGTCAAATGAAACGTAACTAATCTTAAAAAAAAAAAACCGATTAAAAAAACGATTATAAACAGGCACAAAACAGAAATATTCTTCATTATAGTATTATAATACACGTTATTAATAATTATTGAAATAAATATTACATTTTATTAAGCATTAAATTTTATTTTAAATCAAATTCTAAAAATTAGCTCAACTGTATTTATTTTAGCATTAAATTATTAATTTAACAGAATTTAAGAAATACATAGTAAAATTATTCATTCAAAATTTTAAAAATACTTTGGAAATGTAATTATTGAGTCAAAATTTGAGAGTGAATCTGCAAATGGGTCTAAAATGTCCTTATTGTCATTTAATAATTTTGATAGTCGTGAAACCGGTTATGCCATCCAAGTCCCAAAATTATCCTTCCACAAATTCTTAATTTTACGGTCCCCCATTTACAATAAAAATTATTAAATAATAAAATTAAATAAAACTAAATTCCAAGGCCTCCCATTTACAATAACATGTAATTAGATATGTAAAAATTAAAAATAATGTATTATAATATGGTATTATATATGTATATGTAATGTAAATTTAGTGAAATTATAAATTGTAAAATTTTGTGTAATACTTGGACTCGTTTAGAATAATAGACAGTAATGTAACAAGAAAATGAAAATGTAACATGAAAATGTAAAATTTATAAGTTAACAAAAGGTACAGACTCTCGTCCGTAGAGCATAAATATAAACAGTTTAAAAAAAAAATAACGCACCATAGTCTCCTGCACTTCCGAAAATGCGATTGATGAGCCCGTAGTCTCATTATAAACCACTCGCGTATTGACAATTGCTGCTTCAAGGAGTACATCCAATCAGTCTTTTTGTACCATGTCAGGCTCTTTCTTAGAGCTGAGTAATAGCTGCTAAGTTGGTCGGCGACGTCGGTATGGTTTTTCGCATCATTATAATCAACCACCATATTTAGTTTCAATTACAGAGTAAAAAGCAATAAAGCATATGTGAACATGGACTTACCCCGTAAATAGTTACGTAGTACGTGCAATGTATCATATGTGATATCAAAAACTGTAACAACACGCTCATATATATTATTTATTAGACATGAGACCGATATATCGAAACGTACCTGAAAACGGTTATGATACTTATATCATATAGTATCGATAACTAAATATCCATATCGGATATGAAATAACTACACAAAACGTAACGTGATTTAGATATGAAAACTATTGAAAACCAAAACGATGCCAGGTTATATTCGCTGCTTCTCTTTCTAACTGCCATACTTTATATTGTACGAAACGAGATGGAGCGAATATGGGTTTAGTTATTAGTTATGAATATGTTCCTATTAAAATGTTGCATTAATATTATACAATTAACAATAATACCAGTATATAATTAATTATTAGTAAAATTATATTTTAATTTGATGATACATTTAATTGAACCACCTGTACATATTATAGTGAAAATAGTTGTAGCTTCTTTAGAATTTAGTTTCTATTGACAAATGTTAAAAATGTCTCGTAAGCCTAGTGGTCATATTTTGTGAAAAAAAAGACGACTCGACTTCTTTTGCTGTGAGTAAATATTGCAATTAAATATTTTCCTATAAATCTACAACTAGTAACTTAAATTCATATTTAAAGAGATCAAATGCAACAATTTATGTAAATTTAAGTAAACATATATTTAATTAATGGAAAAAACACAAAAATTTAAGAAAGCTATTACTATTTGTGTGAATTTTGAAATCATTTGCAAATATGGTAATTTTTAAAATCATTTTTTTAAAATTCTTGACTGCTCTCACTAATTTAATTTATTATTTTCAACCTCAAACATTTATTTTTAACTCATATATTACGATAACGTTATAGATTTTAGTTCTCGTACAATATCGATATCTTAAAACGGTTTTTGATATCGATATAAAAACCTCGTATCGGATATGTAACCGTTACAGCTAAATAACGAAAACTCCCTTGCCTATTAGAGTAAAACCACCTATTGTTGGCACTACACCAATTTATTGGCACGTTACAGTTATTTATCAATAATAAGGTTACCAGTATTAGAACTCGGTATTTTTTTCGTGCAATAAATAGTGGTTTTAACGTGCTATACTACTGGCAACACAGAAGTTGCTCCTTTTTGAAGATGGCGCCGCGGTGAACACTTGTTTATCGTACCCGGACCTAAATGAAAAAAACTAACAAAAAATTGTGTTTTTGCTAAGGTAAAACGTTTACTATTCTCAATAATGTTCGCAAATCTGTCGAGTTTTGGTTAAAGATACTGTTTTATACGATTATTTAGAAGTTTAGGTAACTTTTTTTAATAACGATTTTTATTGTTTAAACCGATTTTGTAAAGTTTTTGCTGTGCCAATATATGGTACAAATAATATGAGTAAAACCATCTTATTGACATTGTGCCAACATTAGGTAGAATAAACAAAAAAATATTTAATGTCAAGATATACTTAATATTAATTATCTTTCGATGCAGATTTCAAAAATACTATTTTCTGAGAAATTCTACAAATTTGATACTGAAGCCATTGTTGAAAATAAAGAAAATCAGGATTTAATTGACACAAACATAATGCAACGTAGTCGTCATAATAAAACATACACCACGGACGAAATAGAAAAAATGTTGACTGAATTAGATGATGATTGATGCCTTTTACATAAGTACCTAGATACAGCGATCTCAAAATGTTAATTTATATAGATGTGTAGGTGTGTAGGTGTTACATGTAAATAAATATAGGTTGGTATGAAAAACGATCTCAGTTTAAGACATTGTTATAATTAATATTTTTATAGATATTTATAATGTTAAGTAGTTTTCATGTTTAAATGACATTTGTTTTAATGTGTAATGAGAAAAAAAGTTCCTAATATATGTTCCTTAATAAAAATGTTTATTGTTTTCATTTTATAATGTTTTTCATTACTATACCAGCATTTTTTTTGTTCCTAAGTCTCTTAATTAAGTAGAATAGAGGACATGTCAATAATTGGTTATAATCACTGCCAATAATGGGATTTTCTGTGCCAATAACTGGTTTTTCTACTCAACATCTTTAATTCCGAAAAATGTTAAATTATACCGCATAATCTAGAATAAAATCTATTGGATTAGGTTTTCTAATACTTTTAAAAGAATTTAAATCAATTTTTTTTCTTTAAATTTCTATATTGTAAAAACTATTTAAGTTTATGTTTTTGTCTATTTCCATGGATGTAGGTAGACAAGTTTACGGGAACGCGAGTGGGCTTTTTAAAAGGATAATTAAAGTTTAATTTAAATTTATTTTAATTATAAAATGAACAGAATTAACAAATGAAAAGAATTAAAACTTAAAATACTGAAACGACCAAGCAGAAGCGCATGCTCTTGCCGATTAACAAACTTTCTCATGACAAATTAATATTAAAAATACATGGGAATGTTTCCCATGGCTTGAGAGGATTCGCGTTACCATACTTAAAATGCTGGTTAAGCATTTACTTGTTCTCATGTCATGAGCAAACATGACTAGGTATTCAAATAATAATAATAACAAACCCGCAGGGCAGCTTGTGGCGAGCTGTTGGGGAGTGGCGACCCCACGGACCTGAGACCTCCAGAGGAGAATTGATATTTATCCCCCGCCTCTGGCTTGCCTTCGTTGGCTGGCAGAGTGGAGCGCAAGAGCTATATGCAATAGCGGGGAAACATTTCACCATCTCGAGCTTGCTCGTGATGGTGAAACCGGTGCACACCTCTCGACACCCTTAGCTGACCACGCCGATGTTGCGCCTGAGGCACTACGCCGCTTTGTGGGGGCCCATCTAATAGGAGGCGAGTCACCGTCCGTCAACCACTCAATTTGAGACTATTGAAATGGCGGACGTCCGTTAGTCTCACTCAATAGCCCAGTACTCATTCCATTCAAGCTCAATTGCATAGTCCCAGTTTAGTTTTCCATATTTTTCATA
Organism: Dryas iulia moderata; assembly: GCA_019049465.1. NCBI lineage: Eukaryota > Metazoa > Arthropoda > Insecta > Lepidoptera > Nymphalidae > Dryas > Dryas iulia. The sequence goes on along the minus strand of CM032430.1, from coordinate 15,145,060 downwards.
GTCCTTACGCATTAGCCGGTGGCCATCTCTGGGCAATTTACTGTGGTTACTCAGAGATGGATCCCGGCTGATGCGTCACAGTAAAACATTTCACTATCTTTAAGCGGCCTCTACGTGTTGGACCTGTGTCCCCACGCAAGCTTTCCAACAGTACATAAAAGAACAAGCGTAAATGTTATGTGCATAAGGCCGCCGCCTTACTGAATCATAAACTGTGTTGTGTTTACTTCCCTCAAGGCGTCGGATCCCTACATTTCTTAGTTTTAAGCTCTGATATTGTTAATGAAAAAAGAAATTTATATATAAAAAAAAGATTATTTTAAAAAAGGTACAGACCAGACCAGATAAGTTAAAATTGTAAAAAAAAATGGCGGCCTTACTACAAGTGATCTCTTACAGGTTTACTTATAAGACTAAAAGTTAGAAATCTGTCCACTACCTAAAGACGCCCCCCCGACCTGCGCTAACTGCGTAGGCCCGCACACGGCGAACAATGCCACCTGCCCACAATACAAGCGAGAAAAGAGGAACCTCAAGGCTGGCACCCTGGCACTGACACAGGAGCCCAGAAAAAGGAAACCTCCACCAGGGCCAAGAGGAGAGAGAGAGAGGAAAAAGATGACCGCCGGAGAAGAGGGAGAGGCTCCCCCTCTGACCACCTTAGTGCACCAGCCCCAACTGACGGTGCACACTGAACCGCAAACCACTGAGACCATCGCCCTCCCGCGAGTGAGCGTCCCGCGAGCGTCCCCTTGGACCAGGCCATAGAGACGCTGCCGATCTACCGCTCACCAACATCAAAGTTGGCACTAAGAGAGCTGAGGAAGGTGATGAGCAGCCCAAGCCCCACCATGGCGGCGGGCGATAGGGACGCCAAGCGCCCAGCCTGGAGGTGCCGAGCCGCCTGCACCACCAGGAGGAGGCTGTTCAACGACGCCGAGAAGAACGACTATACGGTAGTAGATAAGAAACGCCGGCGTTTTCTCGAACGTCCGACGGTTTATATTGAAGGACATCCGAGTACCTGTCGACTATCGCCGATGATCAGGATATGCAACAATTCGCGAGGAACGCCGGGGATACAACCGTCAACGGGGATTGCCTAACATCTACGACGGTCAACGAGATAGGCCGAGGGCCGACGAAGGCGACGACCGATGACCTCACACGAAGCACTGCGAAGATGACCGATTGACCGCTGAGGGGAGCTGGCTTCGCTCGAGTCGTGCCCTTTTGCCAATAGAAATGAACAATAAACTCGTAAATATAAGGATTGTCAACATGCGGATTGCCTGCCTACGTTTGCTTTTCTTTAACTAAACTCAGTGATATAGTTAGAAAGTTCAGTACGAGTCTACCTTGGAGTGCGGCCTTAAAGTTGTTTTCTCGCGAAAACTTCGGCAAGGTCGTGCAACCGTGCCGTCGTGATAAAGTCGTCGTTGTTTGTATCAAAACAATCGACGACTTTAGATCGCGGCACCGGACTTGCCCGAGTGCGACCGAAGATCGCCGACGACGTCCGCCGACCGACGGAAACCATCGGGCTTGCCCGAAGGTGTACGAAAGTCGACGACGACGTACGGAGATCAACGGACGCACAACAGCGAGGTCCGCTACACTCGACGCCCGGCGACAATGGCCGACTGACTGCTGACGCGTAGGCACCCCATAGCTGCCGCGCGCCGTCATGTCCGGCCGCTCCGGCGCGTCGCGGGAGCGATCCCGTTCGCGCACCCGCGTGCAACCCGAGGGTGACGGGATGCGGGGGCCAGAGGTAACCCCTCCCCCCTCGCAACCCACCCCCCCCGGCGCCCCTGACACCAATGTCAGCCCCAGCCCGCTGCTCTGGAGGGACATCCAGCCCCTCGAGCAGCGCCCACCGAGAGACCCAGCTGGCCGCCCTTTTCAGGGCGCAGCAAGAAGCAGAGGCCATGACGTCACCATTTGCTCGTCTGGCCCTAATGATGGACGTCCATTGGCGCGACCGCCGTTCGCCGGCCAGGGGCACTCCTCCGACGCGCGCGACGAATGGGAAATGCGGATCAGGGATGCGAGTGAGGACCAAACCTCTCTGAACCGCCTCTGCCGGCAGCTCACCCGCAGGAAGCCCCCTGTTCGCCCCCTGTACGACAGCACGGGGGCCCTCAGATACGAAGCCCAGGAGAGAGCTGAGATCCTTGCCAACTACTTGGCCACCCAGTTCTCCCCCAACCCCAGTCTACGCCCAGCCAGACATGCCAAACTGGAGGAGGAAGTGTCCGCTTCTCTCCGCACTCTAGCAGTCGACGCGACCACCCCCCCCCACCGTTCTTCTCGCCGTCCGCGGTGAAGAAGGCCATCGGTACCCTCAAGCCCAGAAAGGCCCCAAGCATCGATGGAGTGACTAATGGGGCCCTCCGTCACCTCCCCAAGCAACTGATCGCTGCATATACCAGGCTCTTCAACGGGATCCTACGTCTGGGATACTTCCCCTAGGCGTGGAAAGAAGGCCTGGTAATCACCATTCCGAAACCGGGTAAAAATCCCAGAAGACCGGAAGACTACCGCCCCATCACCCTGCTCAGCGCATCATCCAAGCTGTTCGAGAGGCTGCTCTTAACACTACTACAAGCTCACCTACACCCTCGACCCGAACAGTTTGGATTTCGCAGCGGCCACTCCACTACCCTCCAGGTAGCAAGGGTAGTTCACTTCTCAACGGCCGCAGTGAACAGGAAGGAGTACGCAGCCGCAGCCTTCCTGGATGTCGCGCGAGCCTTCGACAGAGTGTGGCACCCGGGACTGCTCCACAAACTCATCACCGCCGGAGTCCCGGCCCACCTGATGCGCGTGTTGGCCAGCTTCCTCACCGGCCGACGCTTCCAGGTCAGAGTCGAGCGGGCGATCTCCAAGGCCCACCCAATAACTGCAGGAGTCCCCCAGGGCAGTATCCTCTCCCCCGCCCTGTACAACCTATACACGGACGATGTCCCATCGAAGGCCCACACCACGCTGGCCCTGTACGCGGATGACCTGGCACTGCTAACCCGGTCCATCAACATCAAGAGAGCCGCCACCCTCCTCCAAGAATCTCTAGACCTGCTGCCCGACTGGCTGGCGGACTGGAGAATCTGCTTGAATATCCCAAAAACCCAAGCATTGATATTCGGCAGAGGGAAGCGCCCTTATCCGCCGCCGCTGACGCTAAACGGGGAAACCATCCCTTGGAAGAGGGAGGCGACCTATCTTGGCGTGATCTTGGATGATCGCCTCACGATGACCAGCCACGTCAGGAAGGCGTCCCAAGCTGCCAGGGTCGCGACGATGCTGATTCGACCACTCCTCGGCTCCAGACTCCCGCTGCGCACCAAGGTCGCGCTGTTTAAAACGTACGTCAGGCCCCACCTGACGTACGCAGCGCCGGCCTGGTACGCGCTCACCACAACAGCCATCCGGACGAAACTTCAGATCCCCCAGAGCCTGGCCCTACGAAGAGTCACCGCAGCCCCATGGTGCGTCAGGAATGCTACCCTCCACCGCGATCTAGGGGTGGAGCTCCTGGACGACCACATCCGAAGACTGACAGCAACCCTGTTCCACCGCGCTGAGGTCTCCGCGTTCCCGCACATCAGGGACATCGCGCCGTGGCACGCCCGTCCACCCGACAAGAGGAAGTTCCCCCGGGACCTACTAAGCTGAATTGATTCCCGAGCGTTGACACGGCCGCTGAACGCCTCAGCTGGGCCTCCCTCGTTTTCACGTGGGTCTCACCCGGCTGGGCGATCGCCCGGTCAGCACATGCTCGCCCCTCCCCGTCTCTACCCCATCCCCTCATCGGGAACTTCCAAATCGTGACCTCCCAAGGCCACTCCAAATGACTCGCCCATATTAATGGGCGACGTTGCAGCCATGGCCAGAGGGCAACGCCCTGAAGCCATTTCCCCGCTCCCCACCGGGAGCGAGATGCTACTTCCGACGCGCGCGATATATCCGCCAGCGCGGAGGAGCTTGTCTCCCCGGCTGTAACGCCCGCCATGGTTACATCCACCCCGAAGAAGACACCACCCAACCCAAGGCCATCCAGGCCCCATCAGAAGACTCCAGCGCAGCAGCGCTCACCCTCAGCACCCTCACGCCTGTCTACGGCGCTGTCCCCGCGCACGCAGTTGCACTCGGACATGATTGTCGTGGCCGAGTTGCAGCAGCGAGGGGCCCTGTCCCAATCCCTGTTGGAACATATTTCATTGTTCCTCAGGGATAGGTGCCAGGTCCTCGAGCGTGACGATAGCGCCGTGGCAGCCTCGTTCCAGAGGATGATGGCGCCACTGCCGCCGATGACCGCCTCTAGAAGACCCAGGTCGGACGATGATGACGCCCACGCCAGGGGCAGGCCATAACCATCACGACACCGCAGCATCCGCTTCCGCAGATGACACCAGCCGCCCCCGTGGCACCAAGGATGACCGCACCACCACCCTTGGTGCCGGGGTCACTTTCTCAACCACCAACCCGACCACCCGCGCCGTCAACAGCAACGACGACCGCGATGACTTCACTCGCCCCCACTGCCACCTCCCAGGCGGGGCCTTCCTTTGCGGACGCACTAAGGACCGCAGGACCCAGCGGCACTGCGCAGGCCCCCACGGCCCCTGCGCCCGCCCCGACGACGACCAACGCAACACCTGCCACCACCAAGAAGACGAGAATCCCACCACTAGTGGTGGAGTACCTTCCCAACTGGGCGTCTCATTTCAAGACGCTCAGAGAGATCTTGGGGCATACCCCCAACGCCCGCCCCTTTGGAAAAGGGGTCAGATTTTCTCCCCAAAACGAAGCCGAGTACCGCACCTACCAGCGGTACTTGACAGACCTTGAGAAGACAACGGCAATATCATGGTTCTCCTACGCGCTCCCCTCGGAGAGAAGCGTTAAGGTGGCCATTAGAGGACTGCCGGCCTCCACAACACCGGAGGAGTTGCAGGAGGCACTGGCTGACCAGGGATATGAGCCCGAATATGTCAGACCTATCATGGCCAGACAAGGAAGACCGGGTTGCATATTCCTGGCAATCCTTAAGAACCCCAGAGAGCTGCTGCCCGGTTTGTACAATATATCCGAGCTCATGTACATGCCGGGCATCAAGATAGAGGCATGGCGGGGGAAGCGCGGACCTGCGCAGTGTCACCGCTGCCAGGGCTTCCGCCACTCCAGCCATGGGTGTCACAGAAGACAGGCCTGCGTGCGTTGTGGGGAACCTCACTGCGCCAGAGACTGCCCAAGGCCCCTGAACGAACCGGCTACCTGCGCCAACTGCGGGGGCCCTCACCCCGCAAATCATGTGGATTGCCCACAATTTAAAAAAGAAGTAAGGAACCGTAAAGCAGGCACCGTTCCATTCACTCGCGCCACCAGACCTAAAGCGCCGTCTGGGCCGGTCCCTCAAAATGAGGTTCCGGTGGAGGCCCAGGCTCCTACGTTGATGGCCGAAGCCAACCCGCCCACGATGAGGGGCGACATCCCCAAGAAGAGGGGTAAGAAGAGAGGTTCTGGTGGACGGAAGCCCAAGGCTCAGGGAGAGGCAGCTCCCCCTCCTCCTACTACCGCCCCAGCAGGCACGAATGAAGCACCACCACCACCACCACCTTTGACTGGTGGTAAGACCATCGCACTCGACAGGGCACTCGACACCCTCAAGGACGTACTCCTTGCCTTGAGGGAAGGTCGGGACCCTGTACAAGCGGTGTTGACAGGGATGATGGACCTACTTAAGTAATGCATCAGCAACTCAAAATCATCTTCTGGAACGCCGCGGGCCTGAGGAATCGCCTCCACTTCCTGCGTCAGGTCCTCCGCGAGCAGGACGCGGACCTGGCCCTGATCAATGAGACCCACCTGGGACCCGGGGATAACGTCCATACCCCGAACCACGCGCAACGGGGCCTGCTCATCGCAATTCGCCGGACTATCATCCACCAGCCGACGCCAGATCCAAACACTACCTCGTTCCAGTCTCTCGGAGTGGAGGTGCACCACGGGGGAAGACTGCTGCACATCTATGCTGTCTACCGCCCGTCCAACATCCCGCTAGCAGTGGGGGAGGTGCACAGAGTACTCAACAGCTCTGCCATCACCCTCGCTGCAGGAGACTGGAACGCAAAGTACTCCCTGGCACACAAGACCTCCCGATCAGAAGAGACTCCCCCGTGACCTCCTCCAACCTTCCGACTCCTGAGCAGCTGCGCTGTGGTCGCTGGTCTACCTTAGCTGGGCCTCCCCTGAGTAATCAGGGGTCTCACCTGGCTGAGTAGACCGCCCCGGCAGCTTATGCTCACCCATCAAGGCATTATGATATCCCTTCCCCCGGACCAAGGTCCATTATACCTCAAAGTGCCAGTAAAGTGGTACGACCCAGTGACCCACCCATCTTAGTGGGTGGCGCCAGATACCACGGTAAGAGGGCAACGCGCCCTGAGACCGTCCCCCCTCTCGCACAAGAGAGAGAAGAAAGCATCTATGTCTATGTCAACATGCGGGATAACCTGCCTTCGCATCGAACAGTTCACTCCGAATAGAAGCACCTGCGACTGTAAAGAGAAGAACGTTCAAGCGGTACGGGTTACATCAGTGGGCTCTTGAAGTATTTTTTTTTTTCAAAAAATACTGCAAAGAGCTCACAGCGTTCAAACGTCGGCGACGCGAGCGTTCGATCTCGAACGCTCAGCCAACCACGTTGTGGACGCTCGACAGCATTTGTCGAGACCGGACGACGAGCCACGAGAACCGCCGATGTCCCTGGGGAGGCGCCTCCCCAGGGACATCCTTTTTTTTTTTTTTTTTTTTTTTTTTTTTTTTTTTTTTTTTTTTAACGTCAGGAAATCCGTTACGGATACCCGCCCGGGGTGGGATCCCGGGCGCGGTTATGTGGGACTCCGGATAGGCAAGATGGTAACGCCTCCGTTTACCCACTAAAACCTGACGGTGCTCCTCTCCCGCCACTAGCCCAGGTCTCGGGCACTGGTCCCAATCGTCCGTGGACCTGGGCGGCGGGTGCAGGCAAGGCTCGCCGTTGGAGTCAAGGGGTGGGTGTGATGCACCCCCGACGGCCTGCTCTGAGTAGCGCGCGGAGCAACCGCGCGCGCCTACTCGGGCCAGGTGAGTAGGCGGTCAGAAAGCCCCACTCTGACCGCCCTCTGGCCGGTGTTAGGGCGGAAGGCGACGATCGTGTGCCGCCCTCCGGCGACCCGGTCGTTTGCGACGGACGGCGAGTTCGGAAGATTCCTCCCTCGCCCGCTCCGCCGCCTCCTTCGCGAGCATGACTGCATCGCAGAAGGCACCGACCGAGTCCCACGACGCCTCACTACCCACCATGGCTTTCAACACGGCGGGCAGCGAGAGGTCGTCCCCGATGACGCCGCGCAAAGCGCGGCGTTGAGACGCCCAGGCTGGGCACACTTCCAGCGTGTGCTGGGCCGTCTCCTCGAGGCAGTCCTCGCAGTGGTGGCAGCGAGCGTCGGGCTCCCTCCCAGCAATCCGACACAGGTACTTCCCGAAACAACCATGTCCCGAGAGCACCTGCGTGGAGCGGAAGGTTAGGACGCCGTGACGCCGCGCTAACCACTGGCGGAACACTGGAAGAACCGCCTCGATAGTCCACCGGCCGGCGGTTGGTGTTGCCAGCCGGGACTCCCACACCTCAAGCGCCTTTCCGCGCTCCTCCTCCTGCAGTGCTGGCTCTGCCGCGAGCCCCTCAGCCAGACCTTCCCTGCGCCGGCAATAGACCGACGCAAGAGCCTTAGCGTCCAGATCCCACGGCAGGACTCCAGCCAGCACGCACGCCGCCTCACCGGAGATGGTCCGGTACCCCCGAATCACCCGGATGGCCATCACCCTCTGCGCTCGCCGCAGCAGGGTGACGTTGTGCCGATCCAGGGCGTCCGCCCAGACGGGGGCACCGTAGAGCGCCATCGACCTGACCACTCCGGTGTACAGCCGACGACTCGACACGCCCGGCCCACTGACGTTGGGCAAAAGGCGCGCCAGAGCCGCCGCTGTCCTCAACAGTTTCGGGGCCAAGATGGTAAAGTGGCCCCGGAAACTCCACCGTCCATCCAGGACGAGCCCGAGGTACTTCATGCTCCGCGCGACGCTGATGGTGACGCCGCCTACCACGATGTGGGCCCCAGCTGGTGGGCCCTTCCGCGGAGCATGGAAGTATAATGCCTCGGACTTGTCGAGGGCGACCTCCAACCCGAGACGACGGATCCTCCCGATCACCTCGGCCGCTCCGGCCGTGGCGAGGACCGCCGCCTCCCTGAACGTCCTCTGCTGCGCCAACACGAGGGTATCGTCGGCGTAGCAGACGACGCTCACTCCTCGGAGGGTGCTGCCCCGCAGCACCCAGTCGTACCCGATGTTCCACAGGAGCGGACCAAGAACTGACCCCTGTGGGACACCGCACGACACCTCCCACTCCTCCCACCTTCCACCTGGAGCGGGAAAGGTCACAGACCTCCCGGACAGGTAAGCCCCGATGACGCGGCGCAGGTATGGAGGCACACGGTGATATAGCAGTGCCTCCTCGATGCAGGGCCAGGGCAGGGAGTTAAAAGCGTTGGCGATGTCAATAGACACCGCCAGCACTCCGTCGCCCTGAGCCACTGCGTCCTGCGCGTGGGACTTCACCTTCAGTATGGCATCCACCGTCGAACGACCACGGCGAAAGCCATACTGCAGGTCCGAGAGATCCGGACCTGACTCCTCCAGGTGGCGTAGTAGCCTCCTCGCTACTACGCGCTCGAAGAGCTTGGCGATCTCGCTCAAGAGCACGATTGGCCTGTAGGCGGACGTAGAATCCGCCGGGCGCCCCTCCTTGCGGATGAGGACCAACCTGCCTGTCTTCCATCTCTGTGGGATTAAGGCCTGGGCCAGACAGGCAGTGAAGAGTCCTCTGACCCTGGTCTCCAAAAAGGGAAGAGCCAGAGTCAGCGCTCGGCCAGGGACGCCGTCCAGGCCAGGTGCGGTGCTCTTGACGCGAGATCGGCGGATCGCCTCTTCGAGCTCCTCCTCCTCCACGGGTGGTGCGACACTCTCTTCCTCCTCGGGCGCTGCAGGGCGGGCCATGGCAGGTGCAGAAAAGCCGGCCCGCTGCGGGAACAGCGACGTCAGCACTCCACGGAGAACGTCCGGTCGGAGTGACTGAGTCACGGGTGGAGCCCATGACCGGAGTTTACCCCGCACCATGCGGTACGGGGTCCCAAAAGGGTCCGCGTCGATCCCCGCGATCATCCGGTCGTACGATTCGCCTTTCGCACGACCGATTTCCTCCTGCAGCGCCGTTCGCGCCTCGACATAGGCGAGGTACAGCCGGTCCTCTTCCTCATCCGTCCGGTGTACCCGCCGTCTGCGATAGTGCGTGTACTGGCGTCTCGCCTCAATGCAGGATGTGCGCAATTGAGCGATCTCGCCCGACCACCAGTACACGTGCCGCCACGAAGGGCGGCCTCTGGAGCGGGGCATAGACGCGTCACAGACACGCGTCATAGCCCCCTGCGCCCAGTTCGCGGCGTCTTCGACGGACACCGTTCCCTGGGGCAGCCAGGATTGCACTATCGCAGCCTCCTCCAACAACTCCTTGTCGAGGCGCCACAGTTGCCACCGCGGTCCGCCCTCGCGAGAGGTTGGACCCGGAGCCGACGGCACCGCCAGATGTGCAGAGATCTCGTATCGGATGTATAAGTGGTCCGACAGAGTCTCCACATCATCCAGCACTCGCCAGCCCCTGACGTTACGCGCTAAGGCCGGGGTCGCGAACGAGACGTCCACGATGGACCCCCCCAGCCGTCGCACGCACGTATGGGCCGTCCCCCTGTTGAGGACAGACAATCCGGAGGCAACTACCCACTCGGAGAGTGTCGCACCACGCGCGCTCGTCGTTGCAGAGCCCCACATGTCCGACTTGGCGTTGAGGTCACCTGCGACCAAAACGTCAGCCGGACGATGGCGGTCCACCATCTCCCCCAACCGGATCAAAAAATCCTCGAACTCGTATAAAGCTCGATTGGGGGAGAAGTACACGCCTACCACAACGAGGTCACCGACAGTTGCCGCGACGCATCCCGCACCCCTCTCAATACGCGAGAAGGGCGGGGACCCCGCGGCCACCTGAGTGGCAATAGCCACCACCCCGGTGCTGTCAGCGACCCAATTGTCCCTCGCTGGTACGCTGTAGGGCTCCGCAACGATCGCCACCTGAATCGACCACTGCGCCAGGCTTTGGACCAATAAGTCTTGGGCCCGGGCACAGTGGTTGATGTTCGCCTGCAAAACCTGGAGGGCCATTATTGGTCCTCCATCGGCTGCGACGTCTCGCCCTGCGATGGGGCTTCAGGTGGGCTCTTCTCTTTGGCTTTAGCCACACCCCTTCCTCCTCCGCGCTTCTTTTTGTGTTGCGCACAAACTTTTGCGCAAGCCGCACTTCCCGCCAGATGACCAGCAGGTCGTTGCGCGGCCTCGCACGCCGGACAGTGTGGCGGGTCCGAGCACGTTGTTTGCTTGTGCCCGGCTCGCCCACACCTGAAGCAGTGAGTGCTCCGGTCCGTGTCACTGTGACACTTTGCAGCCACATGCCCCGCCTCGTGACAGCGGAAGCACCGCAATACACGCGGCTGCAGAAGTGTCACACGTGCTGACACGAACCCTACTAACAGCCGATTGGCACTCACTGTTTTGGCCGCCGCAACTGGGCAGCGAACCCACGCGGTCCCGACGCCTGTCTTGTCGCGCCGGACCTCCCCAACCTTGACCAAGCCGACGCCACAGCCTCCGACCCTGCTGACCGCTTGAGCCACCTCCTCCGATGTGACCGAGTCGTCCAACCCAGTGACCCGCAACTCGACACACTTGGTGGGCCTCGTAACCTGGACCTGGTTAGGGTCGAGTACGCCACGCAACCGCTCCGCAAGGGCCTCAGCCTTATCCGCCGAATTTGCCCCTGGAAGTTCCAGGAGCCTAGCACCAGTGGAAGCCACTCGGAACCTCATGTCCGTTATACCCAGGTCCTCAAGGACGATCTTCTCCTTGACCTGGGTTAAGACCTGACTGAACGTGACGTTGTTCTCCTTTGCGTCTGGTTGGAGCTTCAACGCCACGACAGCCGATCGTGGCTTCCGGAGCTTAGGCACCTTTGCCTTAGCTTTCGCCTTTGCCTTCTTGGCAGGCTGCTGCGGCTGCTGCTGTGGAGCGGCCTTCGCCTTCTTCTTTCCCTTTCTCACCACCTCGGTCCACCCCTCCGACATACTGACCGGGGCAGGGGGAAGAGGGCGCGGCTGCGGGGTCTCCGCCGCCGGGGCTCCTGATGTCTTCTTGCCTTTGCCCTTGCCCTTCCCCTTGACGGGTTCTTGGGCTTTGGCAGGGGCAGGCTTCGCCGGAGGCGTGGGCGCAGTTTTGCTCGCCGATGGTATGGCCACCTCCTTTTGCGTCCCATAAAAAAAAAGAATCTTAGGGGACACCCGTCCCCTAGGGGACATCCTACCTCAACCCCATGCCTGAGTTGCTACCTTGGTCGCTGGCCGTCGGAGCTGGGCCTCCCCCGAGGAATCGGGGGTCTCACCTGGCTCGGCGATCGCCCAGGTAGCTGAAAACTCAGCCATGGATCCTCATCTCAGCTCCCTGCAGGGAGCGCGTCCTTCTGGCCTGGAGGCCAAACCCAGATCCCACCCATATTAGTGGGTGGAGTGGAACGTCACTCTCAGAGGGCTCAGCCCTGGAAGAGTTTCCCCCCGCCTCAGAAAGAGGCGTGTGAGAAGACATCGACGCGAGAACCGCCGAGATTTTTCCGACGATTCACGAAGCTGACCGAACATCAACGGCGACTCCTAAGAGTTTCGCCGAGGATTGCCGACCAACTACGGGGATCGCCGATCATCTCCGACGGTTCACGAGGGACGACGAGGATCGACGTGTGTTGTCGAAACACAATCCGAAGCCTCGGCTAGTATGGCCGAATAACCACCGAGCAAAGGCACCTCACAGCACTCTTGCCGACCGTCAACCATGACTGGCCGCGCTGAGGCTCCGCGTGAGCAACGCTCGCGCAATCGACCTCCATCGAGGGGCGGTGAAGGGAGTGGTACGGGAGCAATCCCTCCACCCCAGCAGCCCAACCCCAACGCTACCGGATCTACACTCAACCCCGGGCCCCTGCACCATTGGCGGGATATTCTTCCCCTTGGCCAGTGACCCACGCCAACGACACGTGACAACAAGCCCGGAAGAACTCCACGAAGCCCTTTCCGAACTGGGGTACCAGCCGGAGTATGTGCGACCCATCCAGGCACGGCAAGGAAGACCCGGGTGCACCTTCCTTGCCATATTAAAGAACCCAAAGGACCTGACCCCCCGGCTGTACAGCATTACTGAACTGATGTGCATGCCGGGAATTAAAGTAGAAGCTTGGCGAGGAAAGCGGGGGCTTGCCCAGTGCCATCGCTGCCAAGCCTTCCGCCACTCAAGTCACGGGTGTCATAGGCGACAAGCGTGCGTCCGCTGCGGCGGACCGCACTACGCCCAGGAATGCCCACGCCCGCTAGAAGAGCCAGCGACGTGCGTGAATTGCGGCGGGGCGCACCCCGCAAATCACGTTTCCTGCCCTCAATACCGCCGAGAATTGAGGAACAAGAAGGTAGGCACCGTGCCCCTCACCAGAGCACCGAAAACACTACCAACGGCCACGGGACTATCGCTGGCCAATGAAATCAACCCCGGACAGCCCATCACTCAGCCGCAACCTACAGGAGCAGGCAGGAAGGACAATGTCCCCCTAGACGTCGCCATCGAAGCCTTCACGGGCATTCTAACGGCTCTGAGGGAGGGCCAGGACGCCGTGAGAGCAGTCATGGACGGGATGAGCAAAGTAATGGCCCGTATACCCTAAAATACGGGCCAATTGCTTTGATAGAAGGCCGACTACCCCGGAAAACCCCCCTCTACCCCCCTAATCCGATCCCTGAGCGCTGTCGCGGCTGCTGAACGCCTCAGCTGGGCCTCCCCCGAGTAATCGGGGGTCTCACCTGGCTGGGCGATCGCCCGGACAGCACAAGCTCATCCCATCTCCCCTATACCCCACCCCCTTTGTTGCACTTACAACAAAGGGGTATCCTATTAGTCGGCCTACAGGCCGCCCCCCATGACTCGCCTATGTTCATAGGCGACGGGGACTCTCACGGCAAGAGGGCTAAGCCCTGGTACCGTCTCCCCGCTCGTTAACACGAGCGAGAAGAATTTATGCGTTGTCAACATGCGGGATTGCCTGCCTACGTATTTCTTTACTATCAGTGATCAAAGTAATATTTCGGTTCGAGTCTACTCTCTGTGCGCGATTTTAAAGAGGTTTTCGCTGGAAAACCTTCTGCAAGGTTGCGCATACGTGCTTCCGTGACGAAGGCGTCGGTGTTTGTAGTAAACATCCGACGACTTTCGATCGGGGCACCGAACTTGCGCGAGTGCGGTCGGAGATTGCCGACGACGACCGGAGGCCGACGGAAATCGCCGAGAACTCTCGACGATCTACGGAGGTCACCGACGACGTCTCGGAGGTCGACGACATACGCACAAACGCGAGTCCGCGACACTCGCCGCCCGGCGACAATGGCCGACTGACTGCCGACGCGTAGGCACCTCACAGCCTATCGCGAGCCGTCATGTCCGGCCGCTCCGGCGCGGCGCGGGAGCGATCCCGCTCACGCACCCGCGTGCAACCCGAGGGTGACGGGATGCGGGGGCCAGAGGCAACCCCTCCCCCCTCGTAGACCACCCCCCCGGGCGCCCCTGACACTAGTGTCAGCCCGAGTCCGCTGCTTTGGAGGGACATTCAGCCCCTCGAGCAGCGCCCCCCGCGAGTTCCAGCTGGCCGCCCTTTTCAGGACGCAACAACAAGACGCCACGGCCATGACGTCACGATATGTACGTCAGGCACCGATGATGGACGTCCACTGGCGCGACCGCCGTTCGCCGGCCAGGGGCACTCCTCCGACGCACGTGATATAACCGTTAGCGCGGAGGAGCTTGCCTCCCCGGCTGAAACGCCCGCCATGGCCATTCTCGAGGCCGACGACAGTGCCGCCGCAGCGTCCATCCTAGGGATGATGGCGCCGCCGCAACCAATGATTGCCACCCGCAGACCCAGATCTGACGATGAGGCCCCGGACGCCGCCTCGAAGAGCCATTGCGCGCAGCTGCGCCCGGACTTCCCCCCTCTCCCGAGGGACCCGCGCCTCCGCCCACGCCAGGGCCAGGCCCCCCCCCCCGTCCTGATAACGCAGCAGCCGCTGCCAGCGATGACGACAGCCGCAGTGAGAGTCGATGGCGTACTCTCCGACAGCAAATGTAGCACGGCAGGCGTACCCCAGGGTAGTACGCTCTCACCGCTACTATACTCCAGCTACACTGACGACATCCCTATTAGCCCCACAGCACATCTAGCACTGTACGCCGATGATATTGCCCTGATGTCATCATCGTTCACCTCCACGCACGGATGGCTGGCTGACTGGCGGCTGGCCCTGAATGTGGACAAGACCCAGGCCATCGTCTTCACCTCTACCCGGAAGACCCCCCCCCAAGCCTGGTCTTGCAGGGCCAGCGGCTGCCATGGCTCAGCGAGGTCACATACCTTGGCATCGTGATCGATAGACACCTTACGATGCGGGCTCACGTTGCCAATGCCACAGCACATGCGAAGATTGCCGCCCACCTACTGCGTCCAGCTTTCCGGTCAACCCTACCACTGCGCATTAGAGTCTTGCTCTACAAGACATACGTCAGACCGCACCTGACGTATGCGGCGCCGGCGTGGTATGCGTTGACCGGCACCAAGCCCCGAAAAGACCTCCAAACCGTGCAAAATCGCACGATCAGATTCGCAGCCCAGGCTCCGTGGTATGTGAGGAATGCCACATTGCATAAAGACCTCCATATCGAGAGCCTGGAGGACCACATCCGAAGCCTCGCCACAAGAATGTTCCAGAGGGCTGATGTCTCCGAGCATCCGCATCTCCGGGACATCACCCCCTGGCACACAAGACCCCCGGACCGACGTCGACTCCCCCGAGATCTCCTGGCACCTTCTGACTCCTGAGCAGCTGCGCTGTGGTCGCTGGTCTACCCTAGCTGGGCCTCCCCTGAGTAATCAGGGGTCTCACCTGGCTAAGTAGACCGCCCCGGCAGCCTATGCTCAGTTCCAGCGAAACCCAACCCCCGGATCAAGGTCCAAGGAACTTCCAACAGTACCATTGGTACACCCCAGTGACCCACCCATCTTCGTGGGTGGCGCCAGACACAACGGCAAGAGGGCAACGCGCCCTGAGACCGTCCCCCCTCTCGCAAAAGTGAGAGAGAAGAATTCGTGCTTGCTTGCTGTCAACATGCGGATTGCCTGCCGGCAGGACGTTCAGGGTGAGAGTGGAGAGTGCTTTATCTAGCAGCCATCCCATCTCCGCCGGAGTGCCTCAAGGGAGCACGCTCTCCCCTATACTCTACACGATGTATACCAATGACCTCCCGACCGTCCCAGGTGCTATGCTTGCGTTATACGCAGATGACATAGCCCTGGTGACGTCATCCCTATCGCCCACGCACGCCGCATCCAAGCTACAGCGCGCGCTTGGCACTCTGCCAAGCTGGCTGGCCGACTGGCGACTTTCGCTGAACGTGGAGAAAACGCAGACGATCATTTTCGGGTACTCCCACAAGATGCCCCCAAATATCATCCTGCAAGGCCAGCGGCTTCGGTGGTGCACAGAGATCAAATACCTGGGTGTCCTGATTGACAGAAGACTGACAATGCGGAATCAAGTCACCCAGGCTACCAACCGTGCTAGAATTGCCCTTCATATGCTGAGACCAGTACTCCGGTCCTCTATCCCGCTGCGCATAAGAGTCGCTCTCTTCAAAACATACGTCAGGCCGCATCTGACGTATGCTGCGCCAGCGTGGTACGCCCTGACCGGACCTCAAGAAAAGAAAAAGATGCAGACGATTCAAAACATAGCCCTTAGAACCGCCGCCCAGGCTCATCGGTACGTGAGGAACGCGACTCTGCATAGAGACCTCCGTATCGAGAGCTTGGAAGACCACATAAGGCGCTTAACAGCAAATATGTTCCAGCGGGCGGATGCTTCGGAGGAGCCTCACCTACGAAACATCTCCCCATGGCACACCAGACCGCCAGACAGGAAAAGACTTCCAAGGGATCTCCTTCCCCGAACCTTCGCCCGACAGCGGGCGACTGGAACGCCAAGCACCCAGCCTGGAGGTGACGAGCCGCCTGCACCGCCGGGAGAAAGCTCTTCAGCGACGCCGAAAAACACGAGTACACGGTAGTGGGACCAGACAAGCCAACCCACTACCCGAATAACCCGCAGCATCATACTAGCACGATCGACATCATCGTACAACGAGGCCTAGACGCGATATCGGCGGAATCCATGCCGGACGCGTTTGGGTCCGACCATGTCCCCGTGCTAGTCACCCTGGGAGAAACACCGACGATCGCCAGGACACCTGCCAAAAGAGGACGCACGGATTGGAGCCGGTTCGAGTCCATCCTGGCCAAAGCCCACTCACCGGACACCGGAACCCCCTCCGACCATGACGGAATTGATCGGCTGGACAACAACATCCGTTCAGCCATGGAGGAGGCCACGTCTCCACCATCCACACGCCGCCTACCACCTCTCCCACGCAGCACTGCAGAACTCATAGCGCGGAAAAGGAGGACGCGACTCGAGTGGCAGCGCTTTAGGGACCCCAGGCTCAAGACACAGCTCAACACGCTCATTGAACAGGTGCGCAGAGCCCTGGAGTCCGAGGCAGCGGAAGGCTGGGACGTCCGCATTGAGGAGGCCAGCCTTGAGAGTCCATCCCTATCAAAACTGAACAAGATCTGCCGCCGTTACCTGTAACAACGACGACCATGATGACCCCACAGGCCCCGACTGCCACTTCCCAGGCGGGGCCCTCCTTCGCGGACGCTCTGAGGACCGCAGGACCCAGCGGCACTGCGCAGGCCCCCACGGCCCCAGTACCCGCCCCGACGACGACCACGGCCCCACCAAAGAAGACGAGAATCCCACCACTCGTGGTCGAGAATTTTCCCAACTGGGCATCCCATTTTAAGACGCTCAGGCAGATACTGGGGCACACCCCTAACGCCCGCCCCTTCGGTAAGGGCGTTAGATTCTTGCCGCAAAATGAAAGCGAGTACCGCACCTACCAGCGGTACCTGACCGAATTGGAAAAAACAACACAGATCTCATGGTTCTCCTACGCCCTCCCTACGCAGAGAAGCGTCAAGGTGGCCATCAGAGGATTGCCAGCCTCAACGACTGCGGAGGAGCTTCGAGAGGCGTTGATTGACCAGGGGTATAAGCCGGAGTATGTTAGGCCAATCATGGCCAGACAGGGGAGACCGGGCTGCATATTCCTGGCAATCCTCAAGAACCCAAAAGAGCTGCTGCCCGGCTTGTACAATATTTCGGAGCTTATGTACATGCCGGGCATCAAGATCGAAGCGTGGCGGGGGAAGCGCGGACCTGCGCAGTGTCATCGCTGCCAGGGCTTCCGCCACTCCAGCCATGGCTGCCACCGTAGGCAAGCCTGCGTGCGATGCGGAGAACCACATTTCGCCAGGGACTGCCCGAGGCCCCTGGACGAACCGGCGATCTGCGCCAATTGCGGAGGCCCTCACCCCGCCAACCATGCAGACTGCCCGCAATTCAAGAGGGAGATTAGAAATCGGAAAGCGAGCACAATACCGCTGACCCACGCCACCAAAACAAAGGCGCCCACAGGGCCGGCCCCTCAGAACGAGGTTCCGGCGGAGGCCCAGGCCCCCACTTTGATGGCCAAAGCAAATCCTCCCACCGAGAGGGGTGACACTCTCAAGAGAAGGAAGAAGAAGAGAGGACCCGGCGGTCGGAAACCAATTGCGCAGGGAGAGGCGGCTCCTCCCTGTACCACCGCCCCAGCTAACCCAAACACTGCACCGCCACCCATGACCACTGAAACCTCGCCAACCGGCAAGACCATCGCACTCGACAGGGCACTCGACACCCTCAAGGACGTACTCCTTGCCTTGAGGGAAGGTCGAGACCCTGTACAAGCGGTGTTGACCGGAATGATGGAGCTGTTAAAATGATGCACCACTCCTTACGACTAATTTACTGGAACGCCGCGGGCCTGAGGACTCGCCTCTGCTTCCTGCGCCAGATCCTCCGCGAGCAGGACGCGGACCTGGCCCTAATCAACGAGACTCACCTAGGCCCCGGGGACTCCATACACATCCCCGGCTATCACGTTAACAGAAGAGACAACGCCCCAATCCACTCTCAACGGGGCCTACTCATAGCCATTCGGCGTTCCATCATCAACCAGCAGACGCCAGACCTCCATACAACCTCGTTCCAGTCGCTCGGTGTGGAGGTGCACCACGGAGGTAGACCGATGAATATCTTCGCCATCTACCGCCCAGCCAACATTTCACTCGCAGTGGGGGAGGTGCGCAGAGTACGCAACAGCTCTGCCATCACCCTCGTTGTAGGCGACTGGAACGCCAAGCACCCGGCATGGGGGTGCCCACACAGCTGCTCCACAGGCAACCGGCTGCAGAAGGATGCCGAAAGAAATCAATACGAAGTAGTGGGACCAGATGAGCCGACCCACTACTCCTACGTGAGAGACCACCTTCCCAGTACCATCGACGTGGTCGTGCACAGGGGAGTGGAGCCGCTGGGCCTCGAGGTACTTACTACCTGACGCCTACGGCTCGGATCACCTTCCCGTGCTGGCCATCGTCGCGGGATCCATCACAGCGGCAAAATTCCCGCCGCAAGGAAGGTTCACAGATTGGGCACGGTTTACCGAAGTCGCCCACTCCAAGATCCCCACGAGTACGACCATAGCATCACTTACCAGGCTCTTTAATGCCATTCTGCGCCTGGGATACTTTCCCCAGGCGTGGAAGGAGGGCCTGGTAGTGATGCTTCCCAAACAAGGAAAGAACACACGAAGAGCCGAGGACTACAGGCCCATCACCCTCCTCTCAGCGGTCTCCAAACTACTGGAGAGGCTGATGCTGCCTGATGTTCGTGTAGACTGCTACACGAACACCTGAAGCCCCGCTCCGAGCAATTTGGGTTCCGCTCGGAGCACTCCACTACCCTCCAGGCTGCCAGGGTGATCCACCTGGCATCTACTGCCTGGAACAGAAGAGAAGCCTCCGCGACGGTCTTCCTCGACGTCTCGGTATATAAAGCCGCGACAGGCCCCACTAGCTCTCTTTTCCTACATTTCAATACGTGGTCTTGCTCATAAATTAAAAACATTTTAACCAGTCTATGGACTTTGGTCTTTTATTACGTCCCAACACAGGAAGCCTCCACCACGCCTGGTCTTGCAGGGCGAGCGGCTGCCATGGAAGAAGGAGATCACTTACCTTGGCATCGTGATTGACAGACACCTGTTGATGCGGACGCACGTTGCCAAGGCCGCGGAACGCGCGAAGTACGCTGCCCACCTACTGCATCCTGTCCTCCGGTCAACCATCCCGCTGCGCACTAGAGTGTCACTCTATAAAACCTACGTCAGGCCGCATCTGACGTATGCTGGTGGAATACCTGCCAAACTGGGCGTCCCACTTTAGGGCGCTCAGGCAAATCCTTGGACATACCCCGAACGCCCGCCCCTACGGAAAATATACCTAACAGAACTGGAGAAGACGGAGAACTTCTCATGGTTCTCCTACGCCTTACCCTCGGAGAGAAACGTAAAGGTAGCTATCCGAGGGCTCCCAGCCACCACCACTGCAGAAGAACTCCTCAAGGCACACACCGACCTCGGATACGAACCGGAGTTTGTACGCCCCATCATGGCCAAGCAGGGAAGACCGGGGTGTATCTTCCTTGCTATCCTGAAGAATCCCAGGGAACTCCTCCCCCGCCTGTACTCCATATCCGAGTTGATGTACATGCCGGGGGTGAAAGTGGAGGCGTGGAGGGGCAAACAAGGCCCCGCTCAATGCCACCGCTGTCAAGCCTTAAACGACCGCCTATTCTCGGTAAACGTCGTGTTAGGCTCGTCCTCGCGCGCTTGGTCGGAGTTTTTCGGCTGATGGCCGAATAACCGCCGATCGCACGCACCTCGTTGCCTTCCTTCGCCGACCATTATGCTCGGCCGCGCCGGCGCAAAGCGGGACCGATCCCGCTAGCGACTTAGAATCCCACTGCCTTTGTCGGATGAAGGTGAATCTGAAAAGGATGTCATGCCTCCTCCTCCTTCCCCTCTCCCTACCGGAATTTCCTCCCCTGCCGGGTCCGTGGCCACTGCCACTCCCAATGACACCCCTAGGAAGCGCTCTCCTTCGGCGCCTCCCAACTTTACGCTCAGCCATGCCGTCCACATGTCCCCGGGCACGCAGCTGCACTCTGACATGATTGCCGTGGTCGAGTTGCAGCAGCGTGGCATCCTGGCCACTTCGTTGCTTCAGCACATTTCGATGTTTCTGAACGACAAGTGCAGGGAACTCGAGCGCGGTGAGTGTGCCTCCTCCGAGACATCCATGGAGGCGGAAGCGACCATCGTGAAGCGCTTCCACTCGGACAACGAGGCCCGGGACGCCGCCTCGAAACGCCACTGTGCCCGCCCGCGCCCAGGCACCTCGCGTGGTGTGTCGCGTGATTCACAATTGCCGGACCAGTGAGACGTGTGGATCCCCCGTGCAGGTGGCAGCCACTGCCGCCACGTCGACCTCTCCTATGTCCACTGCCCCTGCTGCATCGATGGGGCCAGTGCCCTCCACCTCATCCGCCACTCCTCAACCGTAAGGTATCCTTTGCGGCTGCACTTGGGGCCGCCGGCCCGAGCAGCGCCGCGATGGGTGCCACTGCGCCTGCCACCACCTCTCCATCCTCTGGTCCAACCTCAGCACCTCGCCACCCCAGGATGCCTGCCCTTGTGGTCGAGGCCCTTCCTAATTGGGCCGGCCACTTTAAGACGCTAAAAGATCTCCTCGGTCACCCTCCCAACGCCAGACCATTCGGCAAGGGTGTCCGCTTCACCCCATCTTCTGAGACGGAGTATAGGACAATCCAGCGTTACCTCACGGACCTGAGTGCCACGGAGAAGATCTCCTGGTACTCCTACTCGCTGCCCACCGAGAAGAGCGTCAAGGTGGCGATCCGAGGGCTTCCTGTGCTCACGTCACCCTCGGAGATCGAAGACGCCTTGAGGGAACGGGGTTACCAGCCTCAATACGTGAGGGCCATACAAGTCAGGCAAGGGCGCCCTGGTTGCATATTTCTTGCCATCCTGGCCAACGCTCCGGACCTCCTGCCGGGGTTTTACAACATTTCAGAGCTCCTCTACATGCCTGGTGTGAAGATCAAAGCGTGGAGGAGCGAACGGAGACCTGCACAGTGCCACCGCTGTCAGGGGTTCCGTCCCTCTAGCCACGGCTGTCGTCGCCGTCAGGCCTGCGTCCGCTGTGGTGACGAGCATTTCGCGCGCGACTGCCCACGCCCCTTGGAAGACCCCGCCACCTGTGTCAACTGCGGTGGCGCACACCCGGCGAACCATCAGCAATGCCCTCAGTTCAGGAGGGAGATCCAAAATAAGAAGGCCGGCACCGTGGCCCTGATGAAGCTACGGTAAACTAAATCAGCTGCCCCCTCTGAACTGAGGAGTGAAGTCCCCGCCGAAGCGCAGGCAACCTCCCTAATGGCCCCGGCGAATCCGGCCACCGACAGAGGCAGTTCAGCGCCACGCCGGGGCAAGAGAGCCAATAGGAAGAAGAAGGGCGACGCGCTCCAGGCGTCCACTGCCTCCGCCACGGTGGCGGCCTCCGCGACCGCGCCCACTCCTCTGCCGTCTGTTCAATCTCCTCAGGCACTGCCTTGACCAGCCGCTGCCCATCTGCAGGAGGGCATTGCCAAGAGCATTGCATTAGATAAAGCGATTGATGCTCTTATGGGCGTCCTGGTTGCTCTCCGGGGGGGCCAGGACCCGATTAAGGCAGTGTTGAAGGATGCTCCGCGATGGATAAGCTCCGGGTCGTCTACTGGAATGCCGCGGGTCTTCGTAGCCGCGTCCAGATGTTCAGGCTCCTTCTCAAGGAGCAGAACGTGGACGTGGCTCTCATCAACGAAACCCACTTGAAGCCCGCAGATAAAATCTACCTCCCTGGCTATCACATTCTCCGCAGGGATGCGTCAGAAGCTCATCACCGACGTGGTCTTCTCATTGCCATCAAGCGGTGCATCATTCATCAGCCACTGCCAATGCCTGACACCATCTCATTCACGGCCCTTGGGGCTGAATTCCATCTTGGTAGTGGCCCCATTCATCTTTACGCCATTTACCGCCCTCCCGCTTCCATCCTGACCGTCAGCGAGGTGCGTCAACTCCTGCGTAACGCTTCTCCAGTCATGCTGGCGCGTGACTGGAACGTTAAACACCCAGCCTGGAGGTGCAGCTCCAGGTGCGCCAATGACAAAAAGCTATTCGATGACGCCGCCAGACACGGGTACGACATTGCAGGCCCAGAAGAGCCCACGCACTTTCCCTTCGCCAGACGCCTCAGGCCTAATTTCTTGGATATAGTCGTGCACAGGGGGATTCCGGCCCTATCCTTGGAAATACTCTCATCATCTTTCGGCTCCGACCATCTTCCAGTGCTTGCTGTGATCTCCGGCAAACTTGCTCTAGCGCGGGGCCCCCCAGCTGGGGGTTGGATCTGTTGGGAGCGGTTTGCCGAGTCACTGCAAGCTTCATCATTTCCTCCGGTGTCCCTAGCCAGTCCGTCCGACATTGACCATCTTGAGCAGTCCTTGACAACATCTATAAGGGCTGCTCTGTCGGACGCCACTCAACCTTCTCAGCCGCTTAGATTCCCTCCTACGCCAAGACGGGTCAGAGTCCTCTTGGCACAGAAAAAGGAGACGCGCAAACTTTGGCAGCGGACTAGGGACCCGGCCATCAAGTCTAAATTGAACAATCTCATCGAGCAGCTCCGCATCGAACTTGCGCATACATCAGCCGCCAGTTGGGAGGGGCGTATCGCTGCAGCAAGCGAAGATCAAACCTCGCTCAATTTGCTCTGCCGCCTGATCACCAAGACCTCCGGTGCGACCGCTCCTCGGAACTGACGGCACCCTGTGCTACGACGCCATGGGGAGAGCTGAGATTTTCGCCGCCCATCTCGCCACTCAGTTCTCCCCCAACCCCAGCCTTAGTCCCGATCGTCACGCGGAGATCGAGGAAGAAGTTCGCGCCCGCTTGTCCTTTCCGGTGCCTTCTACCATTCCTCCGCCCTTCTCTCCTGCGGCGACCAGAAAGGTAATAAAGAATTTGACGGCTAGGAAGGCTCCGGGTCGCGACGGAGTCACCAACGCCGCTCTCCGCCAGCTGCCTTTCAAAATCATAGCGGCCTTGACCAAGCTCTTCAACGGCATCCTGCGCCTGGGTCACTTCCCCCGGGCGTGGATAGAGGGCCTGATCGTGATGATTCCGAAGCCTGGGAAGAATCCAAGGAACCCCGCCGACTACCGCCCCATCACCTTACTCAGCGCGTCATCCAAACTGTTCGAGAGGATGATCCTTCTCCTCATCCAGGCGCACATCCATCTTCACCCCGAACAGTTTGTGTTCCGCAGTGGCCACTCCACGTCACAACAGCTAGTGAGAGTCCTACACCATCTTGCTGCCACTGTGAACAGGAAGGAGAGTGCAGCCGCAGCCTTCCTGGACGTCGCCAGGGCGTTCGACCGTGTCTGGCATCCAGGACTCCTATACAAGCTCTGCAAAACAGTCATGCCGCCTCACATTCTAAGAGTCCTGGCGGATTTTCTGGATGGCAGGAGTTTCAGCATGAGGGTGGATCGCGCTATTTCCTCTTGCTATCCAATACTGGCCGGTGTACCACAAGGCAGTACACTTTCGCCCATCTTGTACGCCTTGTTCACTGATGACGTCCCTGTGCGGGAGAACGTGGTCTTGGCACTTTACGCTGACGACACCCTCTGATTCTTGAGCAGCTGCGCTGTGGTCGCTGGTCTACCTTAGCTGGGCCTCCTCTGAGTAATCAGGGGTCTCACCCGGCTGAGTAGACCGCCCCGGCAGCTCTTGCTCACTTGGATAATATCCGCTCGCAATATAATACGACAACGCATACATAAATGTAATTTTTGCTTTAAATGTTCGCCCGCGCATCCCAGTTTAAAATGGCTGACTTACCCGCTTATCGCGTATGCGAAGCTAAGGCTTTCGTGCATACGGGAGTTGATTACTGTGGCCCTATTAATATAACTTTATGTAGACGCAGAGGTCAGAAAAGTCAAAAGGCATATATATGTCTATTTATATGCCTCGTGACGAAGGCAGTTCACATAGAGCTTGCGACTGACTTAACTTCCGACGCTTTTTTAAACGCCTTTAAACGCTTTATCTCGCGCAGGGGTCCAGTCGCTAATTTATATTCCGATAATGGTACAAATTTTGTCGGAGAGAAAGCTCAACTTGATGATTTATACAAATTTCTGATATCGCAATCTTACAATAATGATATTTCCGCTGAATTAACAAACCGCCGCATTCAATGGCACATGATTCCACCGCGCGCGCCACACTTTGGTGGCATTTGGGAATCAAGTATTAAAAGCTTAAAAACGCATTTGCATATCGAGTAGTCGGTACTCAGTTGTTAACTTATGAAGAACTTTCTACAGTCTTAATGCAAATTGAAACTATTTTAAATTCGCGCCCGCTTTATGTTTTAACTGAAAATCCGAATCTGGAACCGCTTACATTATGTGCATTTCATTATGTCATCTCCGCTTTCATATTTACCCGCATACGACGTATCTAATATCGCTTCGCAAAAGTTGACCAGTAGGAAATTGCTACAGGATCAAATGATCCAATCTTATTGGAAAAGGTGGCATTTAGAATATTTGCACACTTTACAGATTCGACACAAATGGTTTGATAATAAATCTAACGCTATTCAAGTAGGCACGGTTGTACTTATTCATAAAGACGACGCACACAGGTGAAATTTACGGAATTTGTGGCCGAAATTAAAAAAGATAAAGTTAGCCCGATTCTAAATTAGTAGTACAATTTAGAAACAAGACATATGGCTCCATCTATAAATGACCATTTAAACGTTTGACACATTTATTTCAGATACCCACAACATTCGATGTAAACAGTTTTGCTTGTCGAGTAATTTATTACAATTTTGAGCTTTTATTTAATAACAACGTTTAAATTTTATTTAGTTGATATTTAGTGTAAAAAGTAATGGATTCTATACCTTCAGGTTAGTTTAAAGTTTCTATTTTACTAAACAGTTTACATTACTTGCAATATTATAGATATGTAGGTTTGAATAGAAGTCTATATTTTAAC
The DNA here is from genome assembly GCA_019049465.1 of Dryas iulia moderata. Classification (NCBI taxonomy): domain Eukaryota; kingdom Metazoa; phylum Arthropoda; class Insecta; order Lepidoptera; family Nymphalidae; genus Dryas; species Dryas iulia. Next base: position 15,119,623 of record CM032430.1, on the reverse strand, counting down.
AGAATTTTTTGTTTTACTCAGTGAAATAGTTCATACTCAATCGCACTCAACCCGTTTATTTTACATATTTCGAAAGAACATATATATTTTATTTTATTTAGCTTTCATATGACACCAAAATTAGCTGCGTCTAACTGCGTCACCTTAACAAAATAGTGCAAAACTTACAATGTTTACAAATTTTAAAATTACTCATAATATTTTTTCAGGCAGTTCCCAGCAAAGCATTCCAATTAGTCGAAGAGAATTATTGAGTTATTACTTAACGGATGAATTTAATAACCACGAGATAGTTTCAACGATTAGTTACCAAAGTCCAGGAAAAAAATCACTGTGAAAATGAATAAGTATATCAAACAAGAGTTGTTTCACTTTATTTATCAGTATAAACAGAAGTGGCAAAGTGTTTCACGAAATAAACAACGTTTTGAAAGCAAATATAGTAACTGGCTAGATGCATCAATTAATTTTCCTTCGCAAAAAAGACAAAAAATCTCTAGTGATTCTGTGGGAAGGCCTGAAAAAGTTTTTGTGAAATGCAGTGACAGATCAAAACGGCGAAAACTCAAGAATTAAGAAGTAACAATGAAACCGTTGAGTTGACGTATGCAGCTGAAATAAAGTTCAGGTCAGAGGGTAATGTTCACGCTGCTAAAGTGTTAGCCGATATAATTCAAAACCCCGATGCATCGAATTACATTAAAAAAGATAGGGATATAAAGATTGCTAAGCTAACAGAAGATAAAGCTCTTTCCTTACTTATTAATGCTAGGCTTACTAAATATCAATACAATACTATCAGAGGTAATGCCCTTGAAGAAAATTGTCCACTGTATGCTAATTACGAAAGTATAATCCAAGCTAAAAAACGTTGCTATCCTGACAACATTGTGATTACTGAGCGATCAGCAGAAATACCTCTTCAGGATCTTGTCGATCACACGCTTAAAAGGTTAGCAATATCACTTGATGATGTTCTTTCTGTACTAGAAGAAAGTAAATTAAATAATTTGTGGCTCATAAGTAAATGGGGCTGTCATGGTACCTCCGGGCAGGCTGAATACAAGCAATTATTTGAAAATCCAGATGTATCTGATGCTTCTATTTTTATTTCATCTTTGGTACCAGTACAAATAGTTTGTGGAAACCCCAGTTATACGCATGAACTTATCTGGCAAAATCAATGTCCTTCTTCACCACGCTATTGCAGACCTATAAAGTTAGATTTTGTACATGAAACGACTGAAGTACTACAAAACGAGACAAAGTATATTAAAGAACAAATTAAGACATTAACAAGTACAAACTTAGTTATAAACGGGAAAATGTATTTATTAAGCACCACTTAATTTTGACGATGATAGATGGAAAAGCAATAAACGCAATTACACAAACTGCCTCTACACAAAGATGCAACTTATGCGGTGTTAAAGCGAAGGATTTTAACAATTTGACCAACTGTTTAAATAAACCCATTATAGATGAACAGCGATTGCTTCTAGGACTTTCATCACTGCATTGCTGGATCAGATTTTATGAATGGATGTTAAACTTGTCGTACAAACTGAAACTGTCTAAGTGGCAAGCCAGAGGAACAGCAAATAAAACTCTAGTAGAATTTTAGAAAAAAGAGTGCAACAAGAATTTAAAACAAAACTAGGTATGTTGGTAGATCAGCCTAAACATGGATATGAGAGTACTAATGATGGAAATTTAGCTCGACGATTTTTCTCCAATTACGAAATATCTGCAGAAATAACTGGCATAAGCAAACAATTGATTTATAGGCTATGGATTATTTTGATGACAATGTCTAGTGGGCTAGCAATAAATGAGGAAAACTTTAAAATATACTGCCTGAAAACCGCTGTTGTCTTTTTGAAATGGTATCTATCGGTTGCAGCAGAGATGTTTGCTAGAATATATCAAGGTATTGTACTGCTTAACCAAGTAAATATTGCTATACATCTAACAATGTATGTCATGTAGATTTCTGTAAGGTCAATAACTGCAAAAAGATCTTTATTAATTGAGTTACGTTCCCATAACAGGATGTTCCCATAGTCATTAAGTGTAGTGTTCGGTGTGGTGACTTGTATAAACAAAGTGTTATGGTTTCTGCGCCCATTCAAACTAATGGATAACAATTAGAATAAGTAGTTATAAGAATTGTTGTCGCACCCTACCACCGCCACCTGTGGGCAGTATTATAAAATAAGAATGATTGTTAATATTAAGTTAGTTGTAAGCTACTAATTGTACTGTTAGGTCGTAGTGATTAAATAAAGTTTTTTTAAGACTTTCCTCTGGACATCTCACTTAACTATTGTCTCTTGTAATTTTTAGGATTGCTACCTGGGTAGGCGCAGTTATTGCAGATGTAATATCAAATATGGACAAGCAGACAAAAGACTGTATAAATAGCCATTTCACAGATCGGAAGAAAGGAAAACCACACTGTACCAATATGACGGACAAATCTGCACATTTTCAACATTTAGAAAAGATTTATAACTTTTTTACATTTATAGGATGTCATAGCTAGCCCCCATCCAAGCAAAGTTTGAAATGATCGATTAAAGGCATTTTACTATAATATAATAATTGAGGCCATGAGACCTATAGTGGCCTAACTCATTTTTTTACAATATTCAGTTTATGATTTTTTTTTTATAGTTTTTACAATATTTATTTTTTTCCAGTTCAAATTGATCATTTTGATAGAACCAGAGTGGCCTACAAATGATACAACGAATTTTTACTAGATGGCAGCATAATCATTGTTATGGTTTTTAGTCTGTGATCTAAATTTGAAACTAGCCTAAGTAAGATAGGCCACTATGGTTTAAGCAGTCTTTAACTTCACTGTCATGATGACATTAGTTGACAGTCTGTGGATGACAAACGTCATTATTTTCGCGCTCATACGTGCTTGCTTTATCGTTCAGCAAATTATTTTTAATTGTTAATAAGTGGCTATTTGACAATATGGAAAACGACCGACAAGAATACAATGTGGATAACGAACTTCGAGGTATGTATTACGATATTCCGTTGTATTGTATTGCAATAAACATGAAGTGTTATTTGTAAATTGTCTTCTAAGAGTTTTCATTGTTTACAGAAATCTTTGGGTCTGAAGCAGAAGAAGATCCATTTCAAGACTCTGGTTCAGAATACCAGCCATCTGGACGTAATTCGACAGCATCTACTACTAATTTAATTGAAATTTTAGGTGACGAAAACCAATCCCCAAATAATGTAAATTGTGAAATTACTCCAGTTCAATGTAAACCTAGAAAAAGATTGAGACAACCTAGCAAATGGAAGAAGAATGTGCGTTCAAGAGGTGAGGAATATATTAATGTTAAAGGTGTTCTAGTGCCATCAAAACAAATTGATACTGCTTGTGAGTGTAATTGCCAATATAAGTGTCATGAAAAGATTCTGCCTGCTCTGCAAATAATTCTGTTCAACAGCTTTTATGCTTTGGGTAATTATAACTTGCAGACATCTTACCTTTTTTAATTAAGGTGATGCCAAAAAAGACATGCACTGCTTCTGCTGAATGTAGGCGTTCAAATTCAAGGGTATATCAAGTTCTTAATGGTGATGGCTTGTATGTTACTGTATGCAAAACATTTTTTAAAAAGCTTTTTGGTGTCAGTGATGGCAGATTGTCTAGAGTTTTAAAAGATAAACTATTTATTCCCACACCTCCCACATATCTAAGATTAAACCACGTACCTTCAAATAAAACTCCAGAGAACAAAATACAAATTGTTAAAAACTTTATCAATAAATTTCCCAAATATGAGTCACATTATACCCTACACAAGAGCACAAACCGAATGTATTTAGCACCTGACTTGGGCTTGCCTAAACTGATTTCTTTATATAAAGAAGAAACACCACCTTCTGAACAAGTGTCAAATTTTATGTTTAGAAAAGTTTTTAATGAGCAATTCAACCTATCTTTTCATGCACCAATTACTGATTCCTGTAAAAAATGTGATAATTTTAAAATAAAAATAGAAGCTGAAGAATTATCTAGTAAATTGTTTGACGTTCAAAAAATGAAGCATGTAACTTCTTACTTTGAATAAAATTATTTGACTTTGACTTTGACTATCTGTCAAAAAGGATGAACTTGATTTTCAAAGGAAACTACATCTCTTAAGGACTGAATCGGCAAGAAATAATTTTAAGACAGATAAGAATAGAGCTGCAGATGGTTCTGATTTAACAGTTATAGTACTTGACAGGAATTTGCTATTATAAAAGACAGCTTTGGACTTACTGCCTAATTCATAATGCTAATAATGATGAAGTAACCATGTATGTGTGGGATGAAACTATAGCTTAATAAAATGAATCCTGTTTAATAAAATGAATCCATTTAAATTATTTTTTAAATATTCTAATAATGAAGATGTTTTATTTGAAAATGTAGATTTAAAGAAAAGGGGCTCTACAGATTTGACTGGCATTAAGCTGGATCCTTTATACCGTGATGGAAAACCCATAAGTTGTGAAAAAAAAGGACTTATTAGATCTTTTGCCTTTTATACCTCCAGTGCATCACAGCTTTTATACCAGTATCAAAGATAATGTGTCGGTTAGAAATGTCATAGATGTTGAGGATGACATTGATAGTGACTAAGAATAATAATATAAATAACAATAAAGGTATTATCGTTATTGCTGTTGATGTTGCTTTTTTTTTGTGTTTTTTAATAAACAATTGGCCTAACAACCATTTTTTTTTAACCTTTTGCCAAAACCCTACTGCCAAAGTGGCCTATCTGTGTATAAAATGTAGAAAAATAGCAAAAAAGCTATTTCCTCACTATTAAAATCATAAATTGGAACATTTATAGGTCAAATAAAACATAAAAGTAATAAAAAGTATGTTTTCTTAAGAGTGCTAGTTGATTAAAAAAATACTGTTTCTATTTTCTATGGTACTCAAAAAGCTTTTCCATTGAATTAGGCCACTATGGTTCTCATGGCCTCAATTTAAAAATAAACCACAAAATAACGCGACGTCTTCAGCAGGATCCTCTCGAAAATAAGTTTGGCACTATTAGAGGAAACTATGGAGCCAATCACAATCCAACCTCTGGACAATTTGTTGCTGGCCTGAAGCCGGCAATTCCATCCAACCTTTCTCGCATAGGGTCAGGAAATTTGTAGTAGATGATTGATTGCTCCTCAATTTCAAGTTATAAAGAATTTTTGACCAGAAACACATGGCCATGAACAGAATGAGTAAGTCCACTCGTTTTAGACATATTCTCATTGGCAGAATCTTTCTTTTGAGAGATTGTGTGTGATGCATAAAAATTACAAGCCTGTGTATATGTTTGTGGATGTATGTTGAATACACAGTTTGTGATTATGCAAACTCTAAACCAGAAACATTGGGATAGTGTGCTAGACGCTTAACACTAGATTTCCTAAGCAAGTCATTTTGACTGCTTTGCAAGTTCAATTAAAAAAATAATTATTAAAATAATGACACAGCTTCTATCATTTTGTGACTTTGTCTACAACATAGAAATGCGTTAATTAATCATGGTTGTTGCCTCCCACCCTCCTTAATTTCGGGTATATATATGTGTTATACCTATATTGCCGAAAAGCAGTCATTTTAACTTTTTGGAAAAGACAAGGTCGGCTCTAGATTGAGATAATATGATAACATACAAGTTCATGGTAAACTTGTCGAACCATATACAGGCAGTGGAATAAACGTCACGACCGACAACTTTTATACGAGCATGTCACTAGCAACGAAATTATTGGCCAAAAAAACTACATTAAAGTCAAAGTCAAGGACAACGTGCCTCGTTTTCCCACTCTCCTATAGAGATCAGAAAATTGTGTCCTTACAATATACTCGTATAAAAGCGAATCGAACAAAAAGTGGGTGTTCCAGGTTCCAGGCATAAATTTGTTAAAATTGATAAAATTAACAGAAAAATGTTACTGGATTCTATTCAGTTTTATAATAAAACAAAATTTGAGGTTGACATAACAGATCAAATGGCTAGAAAATATACGATAAAATCTAGTTCTCGTAGATGGCCCCTCTAAGTATTTTTTTAACTAAATTTCGCCGCAATAAATGCCAGGCTCCTGTATAAAAAAGTGACCGGAATAAAACGAAAACAGTTCTTGTTTCAATTAGCAGAACATCGTTCTGAATAATCGTCACAACTGAAAGACAGAAAAATTAATCAGAGCAGAAAGTTCTACACATAGCAACTGCAACATCTTCAAATACAACAGATTCTACTAAACGAAATATTGGTCAAATACGACATTGCCACAATAACAAAACAAATAATATTGGTCAAAAGAATGTTTGCGGAAGATGTACATCAAAAACGATTAGCACTTTTATTTGCTTTAAATGTCTAGATAATGTATAAATTATTTTTTTCGAAGTTCAATCTTAAACAGCTTAAAATTCGTCCATATTTGCCGTTGGAATTCCGAGCCTAACGCGATTGGAACCCAACGCCATACATAGAGTTAGTCATCCCAGAATTCTTACTAAGCGAAAGAAGATGTGAGAAAGATACAGTCATATTGTACTACATCACGTTTGGAATGCCAAAGCTTCAAAGTTCAAAGTCACAATATTTCATCATCTAACCCGGCGTCATTGACGCTGCGTCATGTTGACCCGAGGCAATTTTAAACTGATATACTTTATTTTTGCGACGGTAGTATAGTTCGATCAGTACGAACAGCGCGACGCCGCGTGCTCTGGGAGGTACACTTGTATCAAGTCAAAACGGGTCTAGACCCAGCGTCATCGCTGGCGTAGTAATTTCGTGGCTTACTTTTATTTGCTTAATTAGCTAATTTACTTGAATTTTAATGGGTCTTTCGTAACAAAATGTTGACAAAACACATAACTAGAAGTGTAGCGTTATTAGAAGGGTCTAATTCCGACAATGAAGACTTCCAAGATGCTTCAGTAGTAAATATTGGCGACCACTTATCTGAACGCAGCTATGACAGTGAAAGTAAATAGGAAGTGAAGATATCTTCCGACAAATATGTCGATTTTAACGATTGTTTCTTTAAACGTATATCGCATTGTCTGACAAGATGTCACAAAAAGAAAAGAGAGAAAAGAGAGCCAAAAAAAACAAATATACGGCAGCTATTTTGGAAAGGACAAGATGAAACAATGTGGCAAAAAGCACCAGCAAGACCGAATGTACGTACCAGATCTGAAAAAATGTTATACTGAAAGGCCAGGAGTGAAATCTGTAGCTAGATACCAAGACTGAGCTAGTCCAAGTAAGCTAAGTTGAGACTTATTCATTACCATCCAAACATACACAAATTTATACCTATGTGACTGTTTGATTAAACATAAACATATAAATGAGGTGAGGAGATTTCCGGGTGACCCTAGCGAAGAGCCTCCCCAAACAGTTCTAGTAACTCGCAAGACATGTCATCAAGTATGCCTATCTAAAAACGTTACACATTTGCACAGACCATTCGATTTCATACCGCAATAATTGCAACAGTCCCATGGGCCAGAGTGATGATGTAAAAAAGTGTTTTTTTTTTTATTATAAAGCTGATTTGATGTCTCTATTAGCACATTAGATGATTGGTTCCGATTATTGCTAAGAATATTTTATTAAAAATCTAAATGTAAACATGTTACGTTTTCAAAGTTGATTTTGCATGTGTCATTGTAAAACGTAATAAAAGCTATTTTCTGGAACTTATTGTTATTATTTTTATTTTATTAACTAAGCAAAGATCCCTTTTTAATAAACAATCTTTAAAATTAAGGTAACTTACTAAATTTGTTATAAAACCCATAGATAAAATTCGGGTCAGTATAACCCGGCGTCATCATTCTTGTAATTATTTTCACGTCAATGACGACGGGTTAAGTCAGTGTAGCATCAGTTACCATTTTAAGTGTTCGAAAATAGTTTCAACTTATTCACATAGACGTTGTGGTTCTTCTTAAATATTGCATCGGATATCGGTACATATTAACAATGTTGGATGCTTCAAGGCGACCAGAGCTTCACGGGTTGCCCTGAAGGGTGTTATTATTATTGGTATTGCAGGGTATTGCAGCTGGATTATTAGACTCTTTTGTCCATTAAGAGTAACGCCAGACTAACGACGTACATTTCAGTCGAATTTATTTAACCAACTAGACAGAAGAATGGGAATAACAAGATTAAGAACAACAACATATTATCCACAGACAAACTGCGCAGTTAAAAGGTGCAATCGTTCACTTAAAACTTGTCTTATGTGCAGAGTTAATACATATAATTTAGTCAGAGAGCTACCTAGTGTACCACTGGGATTGTTACAAAGTATAGTCTGGTAAGAGTCATAGAGAGATTGGGTAAGTTACAGAGCGGATACTCAAGTAAATGCAGTTATATGGTGAAACTATATTTTTACCAGCACAAAGACAGAAAATAAGGCATATAACCACCAACAGCTAGGCACCAATTACGTTAAAGAGAAATTTTCATTCACCCGGAACTTGAAAAATGTTCACATGTGGTTGTACGTAGCGACCGAGAGTCAAGTTTATAAGAACAAATAAATATTTTAAAATTCCTGAGGGAGATACGCAGGAAATTATTAGTATAGACAGACTCAAGCCGGCGTTCACGGTACATTCCGATGACAATGCACTATCGCCCAGTATGGGACGGTGTAATAATAACAAGACACCTAGTGACAAGATCAGCGCGCATCAGTAAGCCTACAGTAAGATTCACTCTCTACACGCCTGTCATAGAATTAATAATAAATGCTGAATCTGTACATTTAATACTTTCAGTTTTCGAAAAACATTTCTCTCTATTTCTCCAAAATGCAATTCGTAAATTTTACAAGAAGGATATGTTACGGTTGATACTTATGATTGTATAAATATTGTTTTAGGTATTACGACAATACTTGTTCATATTTATTTACTGGCATATTCTTTTTATATTCTATCCGCGATGACTTAAAAACATTACTGTATGAAGTATTTATAAGGATTGTTTTGATTTTTTGTAGAAAGCGGAGTAATAAAATAAAATATTAACCATACTTTTATTCTGAGCCTCTTTACAGATACTATTGGATGTTTCTGGTGTTATCATGAGACAACCAGAGCAATGGCAGGACCAAGGATGCCAGCAAGTGATCGTATAATGAAAGTGTAACATAAAGTGTTAAATGCAGCACTATAGCAGTATGTGTACTCAACCATAATCGTAGTCGTCTATAATGTAATCGTAAGTTATTAGTATTTTCATTTAATTTCATTTAAGTTCAATATTATCACGTTCAATAAGATTGCAGCATACCAAAATCATCCAACATTTTTTCAAATTTTTATCTACCTTCAATTGTAATTCGTTTATCAAATTATAATCAATCAAATTAGTTTTAAATTTAGTGATACGGTATTTTAAGGAACTCTTACGCCTTCTTATTTTTCAACACCTTCGCATTAACTGTTGAGATACTGGCAGATTCGATCATTGTGGTTATTTAAATTTTAAACTATTACAAAAGTAATATAAATATAAAAAAAATAAGTAATACAAAGTAAAGAAATTGTGAACAAATATTTAAAAGTAAAGAAGTTAAAATTTGAAAATTAATGAAGTAGGTAAATGTAATGTCTCACGCCAATTCGCCTGAAGTCGCCGATGCCGAGGACTCCGCGTTCGCGTCCGCTCAGCGCTCGCAAACAAGGTGAGGTCTGCCGGCGCCAAGCGCACGCGCGTAGTTGCAAAAATACTGAAATATTCGGCGAATGAATTAATATGATTTCCCGCTAACGCTAATTACGTTAATTTGTGATGAAAAAATCAATGTGCGCAATCCACTAATACATATTAGTGAACGTCGGAGATATTTGACTACACATAATAGCTTTATATGAATCAACTCGCAACACTACGTAATACAAAAATAAACACAAAAATAATTGTTATACGTTCATTGACTCATAAATAAAAAGAGGGAGGCAGGAGAGAGGGTAGGCAGAGGGAACCTAGTGTTAAGACACTCCGTTCCCCACTTTCCGCCGAATTCGGAGGCTTGCGTGTTAAGTGGCGGAACTTAACGCCGCGCTTTGCCTCGACACCAGAGCGAAGAAAATGCAAATATTAAATATTTCCACTCCTCAAGTGGGAATCGAACCCACAACTAGTCGTTTACAGTCACACGCTTGTGCCACTGGGCCACGACTGGCCACTAATAAAAAAAACATAATAATACTAATCCTAAGTGTCTTACCTACCGCAATTCAAAACATTCAATTTGCTTTATTGAATAATTCTTCGTTATTTTGTTAAATAATTCAATATTTAACGTCTAAAAATATTGCTTCATTTATGTGTTGAGCTTTAACAAAAAGAAAGTAGGTAGGCAATGCACAAGTGCTTTTTAAATGACAATTTGTGTATTTAATTCGCACAAGCGAAGCTAGAATTGAATATAGGATGATGGAATGGATAGAAGATTATAGGGAATTTAGGGCACACTTATCTTTGTAGACTGCGCGGTGTATCGCGATAGCTTCTGCGTTCTTCTCTCCAATGACGATTGTCCTTCTCGTAAGTCTGCACTTTTGGAGTCCGCCGTCGGTCACAGTGGCGTAGAGACGTGCCGTCGCAAAACGAGTACGGCGGCCCTCGATAAAACGGTACTTGTAAAACACGGTCTCAATATTACACGGTACAAGAATTGATATTAATATAACACGATTTTAAAAAATATGCATTTTAATTTTGTACTTGTTTCTACTTGTTTTATACTATGTAATCTATATATTTATTAGGTCTCGATACTACACGGTATACCTTGTTTCGAATAACTGTATCGTAATCGTAATTATAACTAAAGAAAAGGACAACAAGCTGAGGCAACAACCGGGTTCGGTGAGCGACCACAGCATCTCTATACAGTATTGCACTTGGTACTAAATCACAGACGTTAGCGTTTTATTGGCTTATATAAAAAAATGTCGAAAGCGCCCTCGTGTATTTCAGACCCTGAAGTGACCGAGTGCATTGACGATGACATCCACCTCAAATCTAGGCGTATTAAGCGCCGGCTTAATTCACTACGCAAAAGCGGATTTTAACGATTTCATTTATGGGAAACCCATCATCAGAAAAATACTGGAATAAAACGATTGTAGCAGTAGAAGGAAGCAGTAGGAAAAATTATAATTGATTGTGGCTTATCCAATATTATGGTTCAGAGTAATTTGCTAGAGTCGGGCTCAGTAAATGGATTTTTGGAAGGAAAGCACTTCAATAGATGTAAAAGACTTCGTCCTTTGATGGGATTGGGGTTACAAGTTTCACATTTCAAGTCATTCTTAGAATTTAAAAACACTACGGTCACAGATCAAATGCTGGAAGAAATCACTCGGCTGCAAACTTCACCAATATCATTTAAAATTGAGAATTAGTGTTGCCCAAATTCAGTCTTGGTCTTGCAGTCTTGGTCTTGTTCTTGCGTTTTTGCAAGACCAAGACCAAGAACAAGACCGCGTATTTTTAGCAAGACCGAGACCAAGACTGACCGTGCAAGATTTGAGCAAGAACAAGACATAGCCTGCAAGACTCTTGCGTCTTGCAGCTAGGACTTAGCGCTATTTCACTGAGTATTTGCCACTTTTCGGAAGTACATGGTTATGATACACGCGCCGGCGGCTTCTTTTGAAATCTAAAACAATCGTTGCCGCCACGCCGAAATCATAACATTTGACACTATTTGATTGCCGCCATAGGGCGTAGGCATAGGTATACCTCATGCAAAATAATTTCGAATTTTACGAGTACCTACAGGTGTTCCAAAGAATAAATAAGTTTCAGAGTGCTTAGAATGAAAATGAATACATTATACTGATCACGCAAGTAGTATTATGATTGGGATAAAATGGTAAGGATAGGTAGTAGATGTCATATTAATTCATTCTAGTAAGTATATATTGTAATATTGATTACTTATATGGTTTTAAACTAATTACTTAGGTACTATTATTGTACATTTAGTCATTATATTTCTTAAGTTTTTCCAAGAAAAAATAGCAAAAAAGTGTTCAAATATCACCCCGCACCCGTTTAATAAATATTGTAGCCACTTTTAAATATACTTGAAACGTGTAAAAAAATTCTACAAAACTAATAAAATAATATAAAAAACGTAGGTACTTACCTACTAATAAAATAAAAAGCCTGCGATAAGTTTTGTATTACTTACCAGCCCGAATATCTCTGAGAGAGATGATGAGAGTAAGTATTTACTAGCTGTGCCCGCGACTTCGTCCACGAGGAATAGTAACTTTGGAGGTATATTTTATTCACGCGTCGCGTCTGTACAAGTAGGTAATATTTAGTGTGTGTTTGTACGCCGCACGCGGCATTGTTTGATTTGCGGCGGCATCCTTTTCATAGAGCCGGCACGTGACGAGGCGGCGCGGTAGAAAGCAAGGAAACGTACTAATAAATAAAGGAATTATTTTGATTCCAGTCATTTCCAATTGAGCTGTGCTTCGAGTCTAACTTAAGTTAGACAATTTAATCTAAGTTAATTGTTTTTACTAATTCTCGTTGTTTTCTAAAAACGTATCACGTGTACAATTTAATATGAGTGACGAAGGTTCAAATTATTCTAGTCCGAGTAACGAGAGTTTGAGTCACAGATCTAAAAGACCCAAAAGCAAATTTGAGGAGTTTTTCGAAATAATTCATGCATCCCAAACTGCCTTCTGTAAATTGTGCCAACATAAAAAGATTGAAATAAAAATGAAAAACAGAAACACTTCAGGCTTAAGGAAACATCTAATATCTTTCCACAAAAAGGAATCAGAAATATTTCTTCCTGTTAAACCAAAATTAAATGGAGATATGACAAGCTTTTTAGTAACCGCTGGAAGTGGACAGGTAAGAATATTTTTTTAACAGTTAAAAGAATTTTAACTCTGCGTAGCTATTCATGCGATACTTTCAAAAACGCCATTAACTTACGTAAGTATTTTTGAGTTAATGGTGTTTTCATCTAGGGGTGCGACATATTAAGTATGTAATTATCGTCTTAAATATTTTTTATAAACAACCATATTTTCATTTAATCGGCCAGTAACAAAGTAAGTACTTTATTTTGGCAAATATCAATTTAACGATTTTCTCGATTTAACAACAACAACAAACCTCCTCCTCTGATACGCTCAAACCTAGTATGTTTTAAATAATAAAACAAGATTTATTATTTTGTTTCAGTCGGAAAACAGCAGTGACAACATCACGACAGCTACAGTTACTTGGTTGGTGAAAAAATATCTTCCCTTCTCATTTTCAATGACGAAGCTACACAAGTGTATTTTCGACGTATTTGCCCTAATACGGTGTTTCCTAAAAGTTCTACACTTAGAAGGAAAGTCAAAGAGCGATTTGAAGAGCTCCAATTAAATCTCAAGGAACGACTTCAACAATTATTATCTAAAATGTCTTTTACCATTGATGGGTGGACGTCAATTGCTGGTAGGAGTTACTACGGGGTTACTATTCATTATATAGACAAACGAATGGAAGTATCAATCTGTAGTTCTTGATTTTATAACCATCACGCGGTCGACATACTGGGGAAGATATTGCAACGATTTTCCATGAATGTTTATTGGAATATGGCATAATTGATAAAATACAAGGTATCACGGTCGACAACGCAACTGCAAATACTAAATTTATGTATGAACTGGGCAAACAGTTGCCGCCACACTTTGATTCAGACAATCAACATTTCCGGTGCTTTGCTCACATTTTAAACCTTGGTGTATAAGATTTATTAAAGACCTTAGCATTACACTGTGAGTCTGACACTAATGCGCAAGATCAGCAGTACGAAGACTATGCAGACGAAACTGAGGATGAGGAAGATGAAAAATCTGCACGAAATATTGCTGACTCGCGTACATCTGTAACAAAGTTACGCAGTATTTCCAGTAAAATAAAAAGAAGTAAAATAAAAAGAAGTAAGATAGTGAAGAAGAAAGTTTCAGTCTGCTTGTGAAGCAGCTGGCGTGCCGTCAAATCTAAATGCCATTCTTGACTGTCCAACGAGATGGAATTCCACACATGATATGATTAGATTTTGTTTAAAAGTGAGAGCGGGCATTGACATATTGTGCAGTTCTGTCACCGAATTAAATGATTTTCAAATCACAGGTAATGAATGGCAGGTACTCGAAAAATTACATAAATTTCTAATAAACTTTAAACTTTTAAGTACAAAACTTGGTGGAGACAAATATGTTACATTACCGCTAGTCATTGTATCATTCAATCTCTTGCTAGATAAAATTGAATCTATGGTAAAACAGTTAGATGAGAAACCTAATAGATCTGAAGTGATGAAAGGCTCGAGGTTCTAGCTTTCCACGCATGCGGTGCGGAGACAAATCCTTAAACATTACCCATAAGATCACCTGGATTTATGACTTCTTTAATTTAGACCCAAGGCTAAGGCCTCAAGTCCAGTCAAAGTCAAAAATAATTTTTATTCAGCAATAAGAGTTACAAGCTTCAGATTTTTGGAAACGGCACAATAGTTTACCACCGTTCACTAAAGGTTTAAAGGCTCAACCTGAAGAAGACCCGGCGCAGAGAAAGCTCAGCGTGGGACTTCTTTATTTTTTTTTTTTTGTTTTGGTTTTAAGTGAATTTCATAGGACAGGATTTAAAAAATGCAGACAAAATGCAATAAAACTCTGGAAGTAGGCCTTAATATCGAGCCATTTCATTCCCAAGGCGGTGGTAGTCAGTTTCTACAAATCTTGAATTTGGTATAACCTTTAACAACACAAAATACAAAACGTCCTCACAAACCTTTTTTAAAGAAAATTGTTGATAGAGAAAAATTTGGGACGGGTTCTGGATCCGTATTGTAAAAGCGTATACAACGTATCCCATGAATAATTATTGACTCGATGCAAATCGAGTCACAGGTGTAATCAGTTTATGCTTATTTCTAGTATTGATATTATGTGTGTCGCCAATTTTTATAAAATCCTTAATATTTTTCTTAACATACATAACATTAGCAAATATGTATTGAGAAGCAACAGTCAATATATTAATTTCTTTAAATTTTGTTCTCAATGAATCTTTCGGGCCTAAATTATAGATTGCACGAATAGCTCGCTTTTGCAGAATAAAGATCGAGTTAATTGCGGCTGCATTACCCCAAAGTAAGATGCCATATGACATAATACTATGAAAGTAACTAAAATAAACAAGGCGAGCCGTGTCTACGTCTGTTAATAATCTAATTTTCTTAACCGCGTATGCTGCTGAGCTAAGTTTATTCGCCAATCCATCAATATGAGGTCCCCACTGTAGTTTGGAGTCAATGGTGATACCGAGAAATACCGTAGAATCGACAGGATCCACCGTTTCACCATTCAAGAGTACATTGGTTTGAACAATTTTTGTGTTTGGTGTTCTAAAAATCACACATTTCGTTTTTTTATTGTTCAATAATAAATTATTAGCACTGAACCAATGTACTATTTTCGAGAGAGCATTGTTTACATCGTCAAATACGTTTTGTCGTCTTCTCATTTTAAAAATTAATGAAGTATCGTCTGCAAACAATACTATCTCATGGCTCTTTCCAACTAGATACGGTAAGTCGTTTATGTATATTAAAAAGAGGAAAGGACCAAGAATAGACCCCTGTGGGACCCCCATACTGACTAACGACCCAGGAGATTTCTTGCCATTTACATCGACCTTCTGAATCCTGTTAGTTAAATAAGAGGTCAGAAGATCGAGTGCACGTCCTCTTATGCCGTAATGGTGTAGCTTCCTGACCAATGTGGAGTGCTGAACGCAATCAAATGCCTTGGACAAGTCACAGAACATGCCCAGAGCATCCTGCGATTCCTCCCAGGCCTCATAAATACTCTTAAGAAGACCGACACCGGCATCGGTGGTAGAGCGGCCTTTAGTGAAGCCATACTGTTTATCATGCATAAGATTGTGTAAATCAAAATGCAGTAATAATTGATTTAAAATTAGTTTTTCAAAAATTTTACTAAGTGAGGGTAGTACAGATACAGGTCGAAAATTGTTGGGATCAGATGTACTACCCGATTTAAATATTGGTATGACTTTACTGAATTTCATTAGGTCAGGAAACACACCATGCTGTAAGCAATTATTGAATAAAGTAGCGAGGTGGGGAGCAATAGCTTCTATAATATGACTAATTAGCCTAACAGAAATACCCCACAGATCTGATGTTTTCTTGATGTCTAGAGATTTAAATGTTTTAACAATGTCTCTTGAGGTGACTGACTTAAATTTAAAATCTACATTACATTCTAATACACTATCCTTAAGTAACGATTCAGCGACAGTTGTGGAAGATATAAGTGTCCTAGTTGTGGAGATTGGAATATCAGCGAAGAATTTTTCAAATGTGCAAGCAACCTCTAGATCTGAGCTGGTTATACCATTGTCTACTTTTAATTGAAATCCAAAGTTGCGATTCTTCGCCCTTCCAGTCTCACAATTAATTATGTTCCATGTCATTTTAATTTTATCTGAAGAATTTTTAATTTTATTTTTAATGTGTAAACATTTTGCCATGGAACATACTTTTTTAAACAACTTAGAATAGTTTCTAACATAGTTTTTAAATGACTCTTTATGGTTATATGTTTTTTCACTATAAAGTTCATATAACCTTAGTCTACTCTTATATATTCCCACAGTCGCCCAATCATTGAATGAAAAGAAACTCCTTGAATTGACTGTTTTAGAAGTAAAAATAGCATTAAACTCATTTTTTATTACATTAAAAAAATTACTAAATAATGTATTGGGATCATTATTGTAACTTACATATTTAAGTTTTGCTATTATATTACTTCGAAACTTCTCTACAACGGACGACACGTCATTGGTACACAGACATTTTTTAATGATTTTTATTATTTTTTTTGTTACAAAAGTAAAAGGAAGCTAACTGTCCGCTGTGATCAGAACTTACAGTTTAATTATTATGCCATTTTTTTTTTTGGTCATAAAACAATTGTAAAGCATTTCCAATAGCATGTAGCAGTACAGTTAGTAATTCCCATTCCCCCAGTCAAAATAATTAAAATAGTATTAGGACATGAGTAGTACTATTAACTTTAATCCATTATTTGGGAGTAAGTAGCTCCAGGCTACAATGATTGATACTGAGTGTCCTTTAGCAAAACATTTTATTTAAAATCACACCCCATATTTTTCCCCAAGTTTCACTATATATTTTGACTTTATATTGTATTGTGTTGGTTATGGGTTTGACTTTACCCTAACAAAGCTGTCCTGAAATAATTGGATAAATGAAAGTATAATTAAGGCAT